>CM035155.1:155061400-155159358 GCA_020205615.1 Panax quinquefolius | reverse complement strand
AGTATACTCATAACTTTATCCTTAATTAAGGTAATGTCATAGCACCAATTATATTATGATGTCGGAGCAATAAGTTTTGCTGAAAATTCAAAGTGGTGTTAAAAATAAGTATAAAAATATCACTAAATGCATATTTGTTCTAGCATTATAAATATTAAATATTGTTCTGGCATTATCGGCAATGGTCTTAATTAATTAACTACTTGTTGATGTATGAATTTGTGAATATATATATATATATTGGCATAGTGGATTTGTCATGACTGGAGTGATGAACAGTGCTTGAAGTTGTTGAAAAATTGCTACAAAGCGCAGTTCCGAGCAATGGGAAGGTGATAATAGCGGAATGCATTCTTCCGGAGGCGCCAGACAGTAGACTGGAAACCAAGAACGTGATCCATATCGATGTTATAATGCTGGCACATAATCCCGGTGGAAAAGAGAGGACTGAGAAAGAGTTCGAAGCCTTAGCCAAGGGTGCTGGTTTCAGGAGTTTCAACAAGCTAGGCTTGTTGTGCTTTCAATACTTGGGTTATGGAGTTCTGCAAATAGAATCTCTCCTGTCCTGTCCTGTCCTGTCCTGTCCTGTTTACAATTGTTGCTGGCTGTTGTTGCAAATAAGCTATTTATCAATAAGTTGTTTACTAATAAGTTGTTTTACCAATATTAAGTTATTTATTAATAAGTTGGTTATCAATAAATTGTTTACCAACAATAAGTTCTTTTATCAATAAAAAGCTTATGGTCATTTTAAAAAATAAAAAGTTTAGGATAATTTTGTTTAGAAACTTTTATTCCCAATGGTGGAAATTATAATACCTGTCGAACATGGTATTAAATAATCTTCTATATTAAATTATTTTATAATCTCTGTACCAATAGTCTCAAGTCTAAATTTAAAAATAAACAAGACACTTGAGATTAATAGTTCTATCTTAATGCTACGTTTGGATGGAAGGAATGGAATGAAGAATGAAATTATTCATTCTATTCTAGTTGGAATGAGTTATTCCATATGTTCTCCCTCCTCAAGGAACCAAACACAATTTTTTTTCATTCCAATCGCAACCGAGCACAATTTTTTTCATTCCATATGAATAAGTCATTTCATTCCCACCTTTATTACTCCAATCCAAACGTAGCATAGGTGTAATTCTTGAAAACAAATATAGTCCAAATGTCTTATTTATTTTCAAATTTTAATTTGGGACTATTAATTTAAGAATTATAAAATAAATTAATATACGAGGTATTATTTAATATCATGTTTAACTAAGTATTATAATTCCGAAATTTAAATGTATGAGATTATAGTTATGATAAACAAAGATGAGTTAGGAGTATTAGATTTCTTTGACCCATACTTTACTGATTTATATTTTCAAAGCCCAAGTAATTTCAATTATTATAAAACAAAGCATTAACTTTAACAACCTATATATTGCTGGCTGTTTTGGGGTTGGTGATTTAATTTGTGTGTGAGTCAATGAATTAAATAAACTTCTCTAAACGTTAAATAATTTATATTCCGTCCACACAATAAGAGCTTAATTTAAAATAACATAATATCATCATTAAGATTACTATCACAATTTCCTTATTATGTTATTACTACCAAGTTATACACTCAATAAATATATGCACAATAAATATATGGGTAAACATAAAATAAACTTCTATGATTATACTCTTAAAATTTGCAAATAGTACTCTCTTTTATTACTTTTTTTTTCTTTTTTTTTTAAAAAAAACTGAGGGAGTAGTAGTAATTAATGTTTGATTGGTTCTGTTTTTTTTTTTATATGATGATAAATTTATATCAATACATGGGATAAGTAGAAATTTAGAATGAATATATCCATACTCATTCTATCTTATCGTTTAGGATTTCACGTTAATTGCAATTCAACTCGGTCATAAATTTTTCAACATATAAATTATTTTCCTATTAAAAAATAAAAAGGATAAAAATAAAAATCTAAGGTGATCAAAAGTTCCATTTATTTGGATATAATTTTTGATCAGCCAGTTTTTGGCAAACAAAGAGAATTAATGCTGTTCAATACCCAAAAATTTTGTAGTCAGTCCAGAATTAATGTATTATGGGCCGTAGTTGATGAGATTTCAACAAGGCCTTAATTCCATTGATTCCCAAAGGCCGAGTCGTCTAAACTAAGGTAGTGTGTTTGATAATAGTGGAAGTTGATTACAAAGGTAATGGAAACGATTCAACTCTGATGGTAGGGTTTTAAATAAATAAAAAATTAAAAACAATTAAATCACTTAAACTTGATAAAATTACGTAGTTTTGTTAAGTGATCTTAGAGAAACTTATCTAAGGCTGGCCTTAGAATGAAATTTATACTATTAAAGTTGTGAAGTTACATATTAATGAAGTTGAAAGTTGTTAGAATTAATTTTGGATTTTGCTATCTAATAAGAAAAGGGAAAAGAAGAGAAATAATTAATACGGTAGTGAGAGAAAGTGAATGAAATAAATAAAACAACAATGAATAATAATTTATTAACTTAGTTAATTTGAGTTAACTCATTTGAATTAACTCCACCAATCAAATTAATATAATTGAACTGAGAAGTGGATAGCTAATGGATCAAGGGTGTCCATATATATATATATATATATATATATATATATATATATATATATATATAATTTTCTTAATTATAAAATTAACTGAGAAATTAGATTATGAGTTAAAACTAATAATCTAGAGTAACGCACGCCAAATTATATTATATATATAATTATCACATAGCATAGCATATAATTAATTAATACATATATGTTGGCCAATGTTATTTTCCGGTCCCTTGGCACTTAACTAACATAAACATGAAAGGATTGACTGATTGACAGACATATATTAATAGGGTTTACATTATTATATGGTATTGGTCTAGAACAGAAAAGATCGAGTTCCTTCACCATCATAAATGATGAGTCCACATATATATATATATATATATATATATATATATATATATATATATTCCATACGAACACGACTCAGGTACATGGCATTCGTTATGTACAACATGGATCTAATCATTTAAACTACAGACAGTACTCGAACAGAATTAAAACCGCTCGTGTACCCCAAAATGAATGAAATTAACGCACGCAATCATTAATTTTGAGATCGATCCATCCATGCATGCATGCATATAGACACTTACCCTAGCTAGTTCTTGAAAAGTTCCAGACAATGTTCATCATCAAGGTTCCTACTCCAAAACTTTTTATAATACTCTGCATAAGTATAGCTCCTGTAAATGGCTGGCGATCCATCTTCAGTGAGTTTCTCGGGAGCACTAATCATGGCACAATCATATGGGCAAAAAAAAGAAGCAATGGACAGCCTTGCTTTGTCGGCATTCACAACGGCTCGATGAAATACACTTTTGTATTTCCCATTACTCAGGGCCTACATTTAAAAAATTAATAATAATAATAATAATAATATCCACAATTTTGTTGTCCCATCCAAAATATTGATATAGCTAGCTAGGTTTATTAGGTCTCTATTGGGGTCTAAACTCTAAAGCCATGCATTGCATGCATGCATATCTATATATTATACTTCCTTCCTCCATGACAAAAGTGTTCATCGACTGTTTTTGCATATTAAAAAAGGTAATAAAATGACAAATTTATTTATATTTGAAATTTCATTTAATTGCAAAAGTCCAAATGATACTTTCTATAAATATGCATTCATAATAAATTAAAAAGTGACAATTAATACTAAAAGTATTATAAGTAAATTATAATTAAAAAAAATATATTATATATTAATAAGTGGACAATATTTAACTTGAGACTACATAAAATTATACTTCTATATGCAATCTTACATTTTTAAAATTTATCACAAATATAGATAGTTATATAGTAGTGATATTCTACACTTTCATTTTGTCAATCTCACACATTGTGTGAAAACTTTTAGCCATTGTCAAAAAAGAGCACTGAATTTTGTTTTTCAACTGGGTGTCCCCCATTGAGTAGGATTTAAGGCAATATAATAATTTATTAGTAGATAATTAATAATGCAACTTTAGAAAATGATGTTCTCTAGACCTTTTAATATTTTATATGAATTTATTAAAGTTGGAAATTTTCAACTTGATCGCTAATTAAATACTTTGGTACGTAAAGTCAAACTAATAGTATGACTTTTGAAATAGGACTATTTGGTGGTTGAAGATTAAAATATTAATTTCCAAAATTAAATACCATCTATTAAATTAAGTTTAATATTACTCGATCATAAACAAAAAGAATACTTTTTATTTATTTTGAAATATAAGATCAAATTTGAGTTTTTAAAATTAATTACTTGAAATATTTTTAAATTTAAAATAAACTAATGTGATTAATTAACTTTTATAATTAATTAATATTGTTTTTTAGATAAGTTATAATTTTCATAATGGCTAAACTATACTACTCTTTATCAATTTTCTTGACTAGGAAAGTTTTAAACGTAACTTTAACAAAATTAATATAGATCAGAATATATAATACGTACCTGCAATTGGTCGCCGAGATTAATGACAAAGGCATTAGGGTGGGGTTTGACAGCTAACCAGCGGCCATCCTTGAGGACTTGAAGGCCAGAGACATGAAGATCTTGAAGGAGGATGGTGAGAGCATTGGGGTCAGTATGTCCAGGCAATCCATAAGTCAGGTCTGGTTGCGGGCACTCCGGATAAAAGTTGATAGCCATATGCTGCCCTTGTTCTCCTAACACTTGTTGTATGTACTCCTTTTCCAGTCCTAGGCTCTCTGATATTGCTTCTTCCAATCTCAACCCTAATTTCCGAATTTCTTTACAGTAATTACTCACAATCTCCCTATCAACATCAATATTAATGTATTTAGTTAATTAATTACTTACTTAGCTGAAATATTGTAGTAATTAATCTAAGGTTTAGCCAAACTTGACGATGATGATAGGGAATATACATACAAAGAAGAATAAAGACTCTCCAATTCATTTAAAATGGAGAGGATCCTAATTTCTTAATAAAAAGACATAATTTTGTATAAAATTTATAATCAAATATTTTTTTTATAAAAAACAAAAATAGAATAATTAACTCTGAAGGATAAAACTACATCATTTTGTTAAGAATTTCTTAATATACAATCCATCTTCCATATTCAAATAACTATCTAAAATTGAATATAAATAATATTTGTTTAAATAGAATACGAATAATATTTGATTTAAATATAGATAAATACTCTATATTTTCCTATTAGTATTCCCAGCCCTAGGGTACACTGAGGGAGAGATGAGTAGATTTGATAGCAACGTGAAGGATAACATCATCCTCATCAAGTAAGAGATATATATGTGAGCCTATTTCTTAATAAAATAATATGGAGTATTTTAATCAAGTACAAAACCGAAGAATCATTACTACTACTAGTATCTTATTATTTAAGTACCAAACTGAAGAATAATTAACTACTAGTAGTACTTCTTTTTAGAATATTTGTATTTGTATTCCAACTTGAATTAATGCAAAAGTATAGTGTTATAATTAAGAAAGTTTATAATATATATATATATATATATATATATATGTTCCATTTACAGTAATCGGTTATTGTGGAGCAACTCTTTTTTGACATGTTATTTTTTTTTTTCACTCAAGTCAAAATTTCAACACGTCAAAAAAAAAGTTGCTCCACAACAACCGATGCTGTAGATGAAATATATATATTTATATATATATATATATATTGACGTTGGAGGTGCAACTCTAGATCAAAATTTCCAAATGTTGACGTAGTCAATAAATTTTATATGTATAATATTTTATTAAATTGAAATATATAATAGGTAACGTCCGCCAATCAATCAATGGGACCAATACACATAGAAATTAAAAATGTTTGTAATCATCATGCCACGTTATTTTTTATTTAAATTTTTTATTTTAAAAATTTTTATTTCACCCCACATCATATGAATTAAAAAATTATTTAATAATTAAAATTTGTATAAAATTTTATCACTATTATTTTATGAAAAGGTAAAAATTGCTAATACAAGAAAAAAAAATTATTGAAATAATAAAAAAATTAAAAATAATATAAAAAAATAAATAATTTATTCTTTTAAAAAATTATAAACCACAAATAAATTTTTCTTCTAAACTTTATTACGGATTGGGGGGTATTATTTATTGCCACACATTATTGAATTTGGTGACATCAACACGGATTTACCTATATGACGCCATCACCACGTGGTGAAAGCCAAATAAGTAGTCCTAGCTAAAAGTCATGGTAGACGATGACACCATCCATGAACTGTCACATTACGTCAGCCACGGTCTTATATTAGAATTTTACGGTTGACACTCGATAGTACTAGTAATATATATATATATATATATATATAAATATAACTAATTTTTAATTTTTCGCTCATCTTAATAAAGTATTTGAATCGTTTAAAATTTGAGATAAATTTTACCGTCCATATAGTGTCGGAAGGGATCCGAACTTCTATGAGAATTTTTTTGTGAGAATCTTGTGAGAGTTTTGCTGTGGAATTGACAACACATTAAAAAAAAGATCCAATGACTCATAACTTTTTTTTTTTGTCTGTGTATCAAAATGATGTCGTTTTGATAGGAATTTTTTTTACAAGTTGACAAAAAAATTCTTATCAAAATGACATCGTATTGATACAAAGACAAAAAAAAGAATTGTGAGCTATTGATCTCCTTTTTAATGTGTTATCAATCTCACAGCAAGATCCTCACAGAGAAATTCTTATAGAAGATCCGGATTCAGTCAAAAACACGGGACACAACTAGTATATATATAGCGTGATTAAAGTTAATAATTTAATTTTTTTTAAATTTTTAAATATTAATAAATAAAATATAATTTATACAACGCAACGCTGCGTAATGTATGTATCGACCTGACCTTGTAATGAATAGAGCATGAAAAATTACTGAAATAAATCCACTTTCAAATGAAATGCACCGTTGGTTGTGGGTCTACATTTAAAATACTACAGTACATTGTTCTAAGATACGGAAAATCCTTTGAGCAATAATAAGTCCCTTCTCTTCTAAATGCTATGCTATGCTATGCTTACATCGATTGAACACCAACCATTAACACTAGTGGGGTAATAATTAACACTAGTGCTAGTATTTTAACACCACCACACATACACATAACCAAACTTATTTCCATAGTAATTTTTTTAACTTTTGTGAATTAAAAAATTGATATATATATAGGGGTCAAAGGAGAGAGATGGAAGATGTAGTACGTAGTAAATAAAATAGTTATTATTATAATATGGAGTACTAACTTGAAGGAAGAAGGGTTGCATGGCCAGTCGGGGGCATATTGGTCCAAAGGATAGCAGTGAAGCCTGAGATAGTCTCTCCAATTGTGAATAGTTTCTTTCTTCACATTAAAACTTGTGGACAGCCTCATCGTCTTTGATGGATCGTCAGAGTACAGCTTCAATTTCTCTTCCAACGGTAAACTGAAGAACTCACTCCCTACTTTTTGCATACTCTCCACTATTTCCTTTCCTACCCCGTGATTAATCACCTAATTAAAACCAAACAAAAACACCACCACGACTATATATATATATTCAAAAGTAGATCTATCTGTACGGACATGCAATTACCAAATTTTTTTTTATACTTTTCCAATAATAAAATTGTACGTACGTACGTACCTGAAAAAACCCATATCGAGTACACGCGTCGCCAATTTGTTGGATTATTAGATCTCTATCTTCACAACCCAAGTCAATAAGGGGTACATTCTCGCAGTCTTGCACCTGGGAAAGATTGGGCCTATCGGATTCTGGCCGGATATAACTCTCCGGTAGTTTAGAGTAAGGGATTCCGGTGGAGATGACTTTAGTGTCCATGCTAATTCGATATTACGGCCGCTCAAACTAATGATCGATAGTTGCAAGGGAGAGACGACTGTACGTAGTCTATTTTACTAAGAGCCTCTTGCAACTTCCAGGAAGGTGTTTCTACTATATATATAGGAGGAGGAGAGAGAGAGAGAGAGAGAGAGAGTGAGAGAGTGAGAGTGAGAGTGAGGTAGACTAGTTGCATTTAATTTTTAAATTTACTAGTAATGTAATAGCTGGTGGGAAGTACAAAAACATTTGTTTATTAGTAACAATTATTTATATTAAAAATAATAATATTTAATTAAAATATTTATGTAATTAAATAAAATAAACGATGTTTAAAATCTTAATTTTTAAAAAATAATTTTTTTTACCACTGAATTAATTAACAGACTATTCGAGTTAACCGTTTGCAGCAAAAACTTAAAACACTAAAAAGGGCTCAGTCATGTCATTAGTGACGCAATTTGTAAGTCGTCACCGCTATAGACATTTTATCAACATTTTATTCAGTTATTTTTAAATATATAATTTATTCATTTTTTCCACGGTTACAAGTACAAACACTTTAATCGTGTTACATTTATTTTTCTCTATTCTACTCCATTCTCATTTATAAATGTATTATTGAATTAAAATGTTTAACGATTAATTCATTCAACGGCTTGGTTTTTAAAAATCGTCAAAATTTCTTCTGAGAAAATTAATTTTTAAACAAAATTAATTTTCAAAATATTATTTTTGTTCAATAGTTTAGGTGAACACGTCAAATAATAATTAAATAACATATAGGTCCCACAAATTTATCCATCCACCTATTAAAATAGAAAATTTATATGTTAAAAAATTTGTAAAACGTTAAAAATTTTATCCAAAAATATTTAAATAAATTACAAAGTTCAAAAAATAATTAAAACGTGGAATATTAAATGAAATACAATAAAAGAATAATTTAAGTTAATTAAACAACTTAAAGACTTTACATTCAAACTCACCCTGTTTAATGGGTTTTATTAAATTATTATTTTTTTATAATCGGGAGTTTTCTAATTGCAGTCATATTAATTTAATTTTAATTTGGGGTTTATGGCAATTGACACATCCTGGCAATTGATCATCCTTGAATCATCTTGAATCCAATTGATGAGGTTTTTTTATTAAATTGTTTAAGTTGTTTAATCAATTTGTTATATAATTACATATTGTTCTTTATTTTAATTGATTGACATAAATTTTATTTTGTAAATAAAATTTCTTTCATGTTTTCTCAAGTTAATAGAATATTAAGAGATATGTTTTTCTTCCATGATTTCATTTATTTAATTTTATGTAAGACCCACTTTTATAAATAAAGATGAATTTTTTCTATAGATATTATTTTGAATATTATGGAATAAATTTGATATAATGTTATAGTTGTGGGTAATATTTATAAATTTTACAAAAGTATCAAGTTGTTATAAAATATTAGTTTGGTGGGGAATATTCTTTTTTGTTAGGGAATATTAAATGATAATGGCTCCAATCATTGGTGGACCTACTAGAAATTATTGTCGGATTGAAAAAACGACAAAAATATTTTATAAAAATAACGGCGGAGGTATTACCGTTAAAAGCTGTTGACTACTACGGTGGTAAAAATGCGATGTCTGGCGTAGTTGCAAGTAGACACCAGGTATTGATTATTGATCTTTACGTGAGAAGTCACCGGTATGCTCAATTATTGCTACTGATATTCTTGCATCATATCTCTTATATTATTGATTCAATTATTGTCACGATAGATCATCTCATATAATATGTTATAGTATTAAATCAATAATTGAGACGACAAGTTATAAATGATTAATAATTGTTGAAAGATTAAATATGTGTTGATGAAAAAAATGATTTGTGGTAAGTTTGATTATTTTATGGGGCTCATATGTCATCATCTAAGAGTCTCTTCGTCGATAAGTATTTACCTTCGTCATAGTAATTACCTTCGTCGATAGTAATTACCCTTGTGAATAGTATTTACCTTCGTCGATAGTAATTACCTTCGTCAATAGTAATTACCCTTGTGAATAGTATTTACCTTCCGTCGATAGTATTTACCTTCGTTAATAGTAATTACCTTTACCGGACGTCGAACCACTTGTCGTTTCACATTCTGAAGCGCCGAACCACTTGTCGTTTCACATTCTGATGCCAAACCATTAAGTTGCTTACTTGCCTTTTCACACGGCAGGTCTTAAGCTAGAAATCTTCTATAAATAGAGGCCTAGGGCTTCATTATTTTCACTGAATTCATTCAAGCTATAGAGAGAAAGTATAGAGAGAGAAAGAGAAAGAAGAATAGTATTTTATTCTTACTGCTTTCATGCGATTCAATCTCCCTACCAAATGTAAGGGGTGTTATTCTTTCTTATTCATGAAGAGAATCATTGTTATTCCATTGCTTATTATTCATTGGACTAACTTTTATATCGCGGTTTATGTGAGACCCAGTTTTTTATCAATAAAGATTTAAATTTTGTCAAAATAATTTTTTATATTATGGTGTGAATTTGAGATAATATTATAGTTGTGGGTAGTATTTATAAATTTTGCAAAGTATCTGAAGTGGTTATATTATATTCGATTGGTCGGGGAATATTCGGTTTAGCGAGGAATATTAAATCTGCAACTACTCAATCATTGGTGGACCCTACGAAATTATTGTCGGATTGAAAAAACGACAAAAATATTTTATTAAAATAACGGCGGAAGTTTTCACGCTTGATCTTGTTGAACTACTTTCGGTAGTAAAAAATACGATATGTCGTGTGGTTGCATAGTAGCACTTGCGGTATTGATTATTGATACTTTATGTGAAAGTCACTCGGTTTGATTCCATTATTGTCGATTAATAATATGAATTATTATAAGCGATAATGACGTTTTGTTTTATTATTAGTATTATTAACGTAATAAAAAGCGAAACATCTTTTATATAAAATAGAATACTTTATTAAAGTTATTCTATAAATAGAATATATTATATTTTATTATGCATAGTGTTGCGTAGTATTTTGCATATAGTGTTTTGCATAGTATTGCATAGTGTTTTTGCATAGTAAAATGTTTTATATAAATAGAATATATTATATTTTATTTAAAGATTTTTCTTTAAATATGGACCGTCAGATTAAAGTAAATCAATCTGGACCGTTCATGGATTAGTTACTATGCATTCCATTTTCCTATAAATAAAGCTCATTCCTTCATTATTTTCTTACGAATTCATTGAAACTACAGAGAGAAATTATAGAGAGAAGGTATAGAGAAAATTATAGAAAGAAGAAGAGTATTCTTCTACTTCACTACTTACATATTCTTTTTTTACGGTAAGGGGTGTTATTCTTTCTTCTTGAAGAGAACTTACATTATTCCATTCATTATTATTACATTGGAATAACTTTGTAAAAAGTGGCATACCTATACAAACTCAGTATACGCCATACCCTATACTTGGTGAAATCCTTATGTTATTCCATTGCTTATTATTCATTGGAATAACTCGATATCTGTGATTTACCCTATACTTGGTGACATTCTTCTATTATTCATTGGAACATCACATGCATGTGTTTTACACCGACTGGTTAGATTTTATTATTACATTGGAACATCACATGCATGTGTTTTACACCTAACCGGTTCCGTCTTTATCATTCTTGGAATATCCTATCTGTGTGTTTTACAGGATCCGGTTCCATCTTTATTATTACATTGGAACATCCATGCGATTGTGAATTTCACGACTTTGGTTCCGTTATTATTATTCTGTTGGAATAACTTTTCATGCCGCTCAATCCGCATGCATGGTGATTTCTTTTGTTATTCCATTCTTTATTATACCCAGTTGGTTAAAACTTTGACTTATATACTCCATGAAATTAGTAGAATATCCTTGATATTTGCGTTTCATCGAGTATCTTTTCATGGAAATATTCTTCCGATCATTCTTGAATTTTACTTTCTACAAACGATGATGTCGTGTTGACAATTTGGGCGTTAATAATTCATGGATTAAATAATTCTTGAACTTGTTTTATTGAATTATTATGTCATTGTCATCATCCTCATGTTATATTATGTTATCTTTGGCTTACGTGCATAGATGAACTTAGTATGATTATGACCGAGGATCATTCGGTATAATCACGACTTGATATAAATGATGTGACAAAAGTCCTCGATGGCTTTATAATGCGGTGATGGATAGTTTTTGGTATGATTATGACCGAGGGTGATTCGGTATAGTCATGACCATTGATAATTTGATGAAAATCCTTGGCCAGTAGTGCGGGGATGATTAGATGTGGTGGTTTATTTATTAAAATTTGAGTCTCGATAAAAATTGATGAAAACCTTTTAAAACCTAAAAGATAGTAGACTTTATTCTCTACTTGACTCTTTTAATAGATTGTTTATTCAAATGCAGTTAAAACGGTTATATCTATTGTATTTTATCGGTTTAACATTGTTGAAGGCTAATGATAATTTATTACGCATTATCTTAGTCATAATATTTCTTCTTGGGCTAGTTGAGCTCACCTTTTCTTTCATTTATTCTCTTGAAAATGAGAACATATTTGGGACGAGTCGGGAACGGAGTAATGGTCCGAGAGGATAGCATTAGTAGTCCTCACTATTCTGTGAAATAGTGTGATAATAGTTGTAATGAGGACTCCTTTTGAGTTTGTATAATATCTAGTAGACAATATTTGTATTCAAACTCACGAGTTTATATAAATATTGCATACCTACAGCTTATTTAGTAAGTTGTATTTGAATTTATGTACCATGTAAGTGGCGACCCAAGATGGGTGACGTATACCTAATTTTGGGGGCGTCACAGTTGGTATCAGAGCTTAGGGATATGATCCCTGGCTGAGATGTGAGATAAGAACTAGGAGGGGAGAGACGGGGAATTCCTTCGCTAGTATGACCTACCTAAGATTATTTGTTATTTAATTGGTCGATCAGAGTATAGGGATAATATTTGATATATTAGTTAACCCTTTTGCTTCACAATTCCTTTCAGGTAATAAGAGTGTAGCTAAGTCGGTGAGAGAATAACACATTGGAATAGAATCGGTGGTCATCATTTAATAGTTATATTTGGTGAATCAACTAGGGTGAGTCGAACCCAACGTTGAAAGAGTGTTTTGCCACTATCATACAAGATGTCTAATGACATACAACCTCGTGTCATCATAAGACAGGGATGTGCTCATCCACTTTCTGAGTATATTTACGAGCACTACCTATATGATCTTGGTGTTTGTTTGAAGTATAATTCTCAATTTGAGACAGTGGAGATAGTGATAAATCAAGAGAAGACTCACCATTGGGAAGAATATGATAGTAATCTTCTCATTTTTCTTTGGGGGTCTATTAGGTAAACCAAGGATAATTACGCGGCCATATGATATCTATTATAACCTAGAAGCATGGCCTCCCATATGCGAAGGTTTCCTTGAGCACTTCCCAAAGATTCTAATTTCTAAAACAGTTTTGATTATACATTTATGTAAGGTGTCATTGTGACGTCTTATCCAAAGTTGGGATGAAAGTCACAGTTGGTATCAATGTAACGTATTATCCAAGTCTTGGATAAGAGTAGCGATTTTGAATGATATTTCTATCATTAATAAATTTCTTGACGTATTTTGAAGATTTCTAGCCTACCCTAGAGCGTGAAATCGAATTTTGTATTGACCCCAATACAAAAACCCATTTCTTAAACCCTCAAATATTTCTTCAACTAAAAGGATCTGTTTACGAGGATTATGATGAAAGTCATAATAAAAGCATTGGACTAATGAAAATCATGGGTATATGAAGTATTAGTAAGTTTTATGATGAGTTATGTTGGTTGGTATGTGAAAACATGAAAGTTTCTTAGAAATCACAATGAGTTGAAAATCAGATTTTGGTGAAAAACGTAACATGAAATTCAATTGACCATATCTCCTATTATATTTTGAATTTTTGAGTATGGTCAAGTTCTAGAGTTAGATCTATGAGTTACCTAACTAATCCAAGTGGAATTACTGGAAAAGGTGTTGTAGATTTTTGTGTGGACTGATTTTAGCAAATGAGGCCAAAGCTGTAAATTTCGAAAATGCTACTGCCCAGAAACTTTAAGGGACTGTTTTGGCCACTTAAATTATGAGAAAAATTCTGGCCTTTTGGGACATGAAATTATATGGTATAAAGTACCTCCTGTCCAAAAAATGAGCTCATTACGACTTAAAATGAGCAAGTTATGACTATTTTAATATTTAGGTTTTTCCGAAAAATGCTATAACCGGGAGTTCTATAACTCCGATGACCATGAAATTTAAACTGAAGCTCACGTTAACATGTGTAAGGTCCTGCCAAGATTTGGGAATTTTGGAGTTAAACTTGAGGTAGCTAATTTCTTAAGAAATTAAGTGGAAATTAATTTTTAAAAATAGTAAATGAATTTTAAAATTACGAGAAAAATATATTTTCATTATGGGACTATATTATGCTAAATCCCAGAAAAGAAATATTTTTTGGGGCTGATTTGGTATTTTTCATGAAAATAGTTTGAATTCTGAACATATGAGTTAAATATGTTATGTGTGAAGTAACAAAGTTGAAAATAGGATTTTATGGCTAGAGAATCTATATAGAGTATATGCATATTTTGAGGATTTGATAATTGGTAATGATATCTTATGAGTATGGCATTTTTGAATGATTAAATGCATTATATGGTAAAAGCGTAAACAATTAAGATAAATTGTTTATAAATTTAAGAAGTGATTAAAATATTGGTATAATATTAATGATATTAGATTATTAGATTATTAAGTGATTGATAACATGGGATATTCTTGAATCCTGGATAAATTATATTATAAATGTTTAATATTTATCCTTTATCTTATTTGATTGATTCTTTATATCATTATCCTCACATTTTATATTTTTTAAAGTCATCTCATGAACTACGCATAGATGGACTTGGTATGATTATGACTGTGGATTGTTTTATAGTATAATCATAACCAGAATTGAAAACACAATTATCTTTGGCCGTAGTGCATGGATAATTTGTGGTCGTGATACTAATGAATATCCTTGGCACATAGTGCGGGGATGATTCGATGATGTGGATTAATTATTGAAATGAGTCTCGTAATGAAATATTAATTCATGGATGTGTTCAAAGTCATCGTGGCTTACGTGCATAGATGGACTTGGTATGATTATGACCAGGATCATTCGGTATAATCATAATCAGTAATTGAAAACACAATTATCTTTAGCCGTAGTGCGTGGATAATTTGTGGTCGTGATACTAATGAATACACGATTATCTTTGGTAGTAGTGCATGGATAATTTGTGGTCGTGATACTAATGAATATCCTTGCTTTAGTGTGCGGGGATGATTCGACGATGTGGATTAATTATTGAAATGAGTCTCAAAGAATGAAATATTAATTCATGGATGTGTTCAAAGTCATCCGTGGCTTTACGTGCATAGATGGACTTGGTATGATTATGACCAGGATCATTCGGTATAATCATAATCAGTAATTGAAAACACAATTATCTTTAAGCCGTAGTGCATGGATAATTTGTGGTCGTGATACTAATGAATACACGATTATCTTTGGTAGTAGTGCATGGATAATTTGTGGTCGTGATACTAATGAATATCCTCGGCTTTAGTAGTGCGGGGATGATTCGATGATATGGATTAATTATTGAATTGAGTCTCAAAGAATGAAATATTAATTCATTGATGTGGTAAAAGTCATCTTTGGTAGTAGTGCATTGATAGACTTGGTATGATTATGACCACGGATTATTCGATATAATCATGGCCAGAATTGAAAACATGAATATCCTTAGCGATTAGTGCATGGATAATTCATGGTTGTGATACTATTGGTCGAGTCTCGGCATTATTGGTTTTACTGAGTTGTATATCTTTAGCTTTCATAGTGCAAAGATGAATTGTTAATGAATAGCTTTGGCGATTTCAAAGATGAATTTAATATTTTTAAACGATAAAGGTATTCTAGGTATCCTCACTTCTTTATCATACCAGTGTCGTACCCTAATTTGATGAGGGAAATTCCATAAGAGAGGGAGATTGTGAGACCCCAGATTTTATCAATAAAGATTTAAATTTTGTCAAAATAATTTTTTATATTATGGTGTGAATTTGAGATAATATTATAGTTGTGGGTAGTATTTATAAATTTTGCAAAGTATGCAAGTGGTTATATTATATTCGATTGGTCGGGAATATTCGGTTTAGCGAGGAATATTCGTGCACAACGGCTCAATCATTGGTGGACCTAATAATGTAATTATTGTCGGATTGAAAAACGACAAAAATATTTTATTAAAATAACGTATGAAGTTTTACTGCTTGATCTTTGTTGAACTACTTTCAGAGTAAAAATGCGATGTCGTGTGTGTTGCAGTAAATACACGGTATTGATTATTGATGCCTATGTGAAGTCACTCATTTGATTCCATTATTGTCGATTAATAATATGAATTATTATAATGATAATGACGTTTTGTTTTATTCAGTATTATTAACGTAATAAAATGTAAACATCTTTTTATATAAAATAGAATACTTTATTAAAGTTATTCTATAAATAGAATATATTATATTTTATTATGCATAGTGTTGCATAGTATTTTTTGCGTAGTGTTTTTGCATAGTATTGCATAGTGTTTGCATAGTAAAATGTTTTTATATAAATAGAATATATTATATTTTATTTAAAAGATTTTCTTTAAATATGGACCGTCGATTAAAGTAAATCAATCTGGACCGTTCATGGATTAATTCTTATGCATTCCATTTTCCTATAAATAGAAGCTCATTCCTTCATTATTTTCTTTTAATTCATTGAAACTCTGTAGAGAGAAATTAGAGAGAAGCTATAGAGAAAATTATAGAAAGAAGAAGAGTGATACTCGCTACTTCACTACTTCTATATTCAGTTCTTTTTACGGTGAGGGGTGTTATTCTTTCTTCTTGAAGAGAACTTCATATTCCATTCATTATTATTACATTGGAATAACTTTTGTAAAAATGGCATACCTATACTGAAACTCAGTATACGGCGACACCCTATACTTGGTGAAATCCTTATGTTATTCCATTGCTTATTATTACATTGGAATAACTTTTGATACGCCATTTACCCTATACTTGGTGACATTCTTCTATTATTACATTGGAACATCCTCATCGCGTGTGTTTTGCAGGACTGGTTCCGCTTTTATTATTACATTGGAACATCCTGTCGCATACATTGTTTTACACCGGACCGGTTCCGTCTTTATCATTCATTGGAATATCCTATCGTGTGTTTTACCGGGATCCGGTTCCATCTTTATTATTCTGTTGGAACATCACGCTTGTGTGAATTTCACGACTGGTTTCCGTTATTATTATTACATTGGAATAACACGTACATCACAATCTGCATGCGTGGTGATTTCTTTTGTTATTCCATTCTTTATTATACCCAGGTTGGTTAAAACTTTGACTTATACTCCATGAAATTAGTAGAATATCCTTGATATTTGCGTTTCATCCAAAGATCTTTCATGGAAATATTCTTGATCATTCTTGAATTTTACTCTCTGCAAACAATTATCATGTTGACAATTTGGGCGTTAATAATTCATGGATTAAATAATTCTTGAACTTGTTTTATTGAATTATTATGTCATTGTCATCATCCTCATGTTATATTATGTTATCTTTGGCTTACGTGCGTAGATGAACTTAGTATGATTATGACCGAGGATCATTAGGTATAATCATGACTTGATATAAATGATGTGACAAAAAGTCCTCGATGGCACAGAATGCATTGATGGATAGTTTTTGGTATGATTATGACCGGGGGTGATTCGGTATAGTCATGACCATTGATAATTTGATGAAAATCCTTGGCCAGTGAATACGGGGATGATTAGATGTGGTGGTTTATTTATTAAAATTTGTCTCTCGCCGATAAAAATTGATGAAAACCTTTTAAAACCTAAAAGATAGTAGACTTTATTCTCTACTTGACTCTTTTAATAGATTGTTTATTCATTTACCGAGCTTAAGCCGGTTGTCTATTGTATTTTATCGGTTTAACACATTTGAAGGCTAATGATAATTTATTACGCATTATCTTAGTCATAATATTTCTTCTTGGGCTAGTTGAGCTCACCTTTTTCTTTCAATTATTCTCTTGGAAATGAGAACATAAATTAACGACGAGTCGGGGAGCGGAGTAATGGTCCGAGAGGATAGCATTAGTAGTCCTCACTATTCTCGTGAAATAGTGTGATAATAGTTGTAATGAGGACTCCTTTTGAGTTTGTATAATATCTAGTAGACAATATTTGTATTCAAACTCATGGTTTATGTCGTATTGTACACCTGACGTTATATTAGTAAGTTGTATTTGAATTTATGTACCATGTAAGTGGCGACCCAAGATGGGTGGCGATACCTAATTTTGGGGCGTCACGGTTTACCTATACTTGGTGACATTCTTCTATTATTACATTGGAACATCCTCATGCATGTGTTTTACACCTTGACTGGTTCCGCTCTTTATTATTCTGTTGGAACATCCTGCTGCGTGTGTTTTACACGGACTGGTTCCGCTCTTTATTATTCTCGGCTGGAACATCCTCATGCATGTGTTTTACACGGACTTCGGTTCCGCTCTTTATTATTCTCGTTGGAATATCTATCTGTGTGTTTTTACACCGGATCCAGTTCCATCTTTATTATTCTGTTGGAACATCCTGTGATTGTTGAATTTCACGACACCTTTTCCGTTATTTATTATTACGTTGGAATAACTCATGCATGCGATCTATCGCATGCATGGTGATTTCTTTTGTTATTCCATTCTTTATTATACCCAAATAGTTTAAAACTTTGACTTCTATACTCCATGAAATTAGTGGAGTATCCTCGATATTCGTAAGCTTCATCCAAGATATCTTTCATGAAAATATATTCTTGATCATTCTTGAATTTTACTCTACAAAACAAATGTCATGTTGATAATTTGGGCGTTAATAATTCTGGATAAAATAATTCTTGAACTTGTTTTATTGAATTCTTATATCATTGTCATCATCCTCATGTTTATATTTTTTGAAAGTCATCCGTGGCACAGTAGTGCGTAGATGGACTTGGTATGATTATGACCGAGAACTATTGATTGTAATCATGGCCGTAATGTTACAAATGATGTGATAAAAATCCTCGATGGTAGTAGTGCATTGATGGACCGATTGTTGGCATGATCATGACCATTAATGAATACAAAATATTCTTGGCCGTAGTGCATGAATAATTATGGTTGTGATCTTAAAGAATATCCTGGCCTGTAGTAGTGTAGGGGTGATTCGATGATGTGAAATATTTATTAAAAGTTCGAGTCTCATTTATAAACGATGATGAAAAAAACTTTTAAAACTAAAAAGATAGTAGACTTTTATTTTCTACTTGACTTTTTTAAATGGATTGCATATTCCATTAATCAATAAACCTATCTATTGTATTTTATCGGTTTAACATTATTGAAGACTATTGATAATTTATTCTCGCATTATCTTAGTCATAATATTTCTTCTTGGGCTGAATAGAGCTCACCCTTTCTTTCAATCATGATTCTTCTTGAAATGATAATATAAATTTGATTTGACGAGTCGGGAAAGCAGTGATGGTCTGAAGATAGCATTAGTAGTCCTCACTATTACGTAAAAATAGTGTGATAATAAGCATAATGAGGACTTTTTGTTTGAGTTTGTATAATATCTAGTAGAGCGATATTTGTATTTAAACTCACGCTTTATGTTGTATTATACACGCGCTTATGTTAATAAGTTGTATTTAAATTACATGTACGTAAGTAAGTGTACGTAAAGATGGGTGATGTATACCTAATTTTGGGGGCGTCACATTTTAATTGTATAATTTGTTTCAACTTTCGATTTATTTTATTTTTCATGATTTTAATGTGTGGATATTATTTTGACAAGTCCTCGTGAATAACTAGTTTATTTTTTTTAATTTTTTTGTTAAAAGTCATCTTGTTTAGATGAAATTTGTGACAATTTATAAGAAATAAGTTTGACCATTAAAAATTTCAATCTATTAAGTGACTCATTCCACTTTAATTTGAAAAGGAATTTGGTGAAAATAAAGATTCAAAAAATACTCTACCGACTACCATATATATATATATATATATATATATATATATATATATATATATATATATATATAGCTCTGTCCAAGTGTGAGAATTATACAGTTCTTCTGTTATTGAAAACGTGTGATAATTAATTAGTGGATGGATATATAAAAAGGAATACCGACCGATCGACCGACCTAGCTGATTCCCAATCCATAGATATAATATAGTCATACTGGCCATGAGGGTTTCAATTTGTACAGTTATAGTAGATGATAATTTTGGATCAACACATATATCTCTATATTAACTAGTAATCCATATATAATAAATTAGATTATTCATAAAATTTAAAGTATTAAATAGAAAAATAAAAAGACTTATACATATATATATATATATATATATGTGTGTGTGTGTGTGTGATAAAATAGTAACATAATTAAACTTATAAGACTTATACACACATATTTGTTTTTTTTAATTTGAGGACCTGGGCCCTAGGATTACTACAAAGAATTGAATATATGAGATAAAAGAAAAGGAATAAGAAATAAGAAATATTGTAGTAGTAAAAGTAGGGATACGATAATTTGGAACAGTAATTTTTCTAAAACAATAATAAATAATACTAGTAACTAATAATAATATATAATATAATAGTAAATTATCTTTCTTGTTTAAAATATAAGATCAAATAATTTTAGCTTTTTCAAAATAATTTTAAAAGTATAAATATACAAGTGAGCTTTTCATTTCTTGAAAACACAAGTTATTTGTTTTTTTCTTAGTTATATTTTTTTTATAAGTTGAACTTATGCCTTTTAGAATGAAGGGATAAAATAATAATTCTTATGTGATATGTAAAAGATTTAAAAGCCCAGCTACATGACTACATCTATTAATCAAAAACAACTTTTACTTTCATCGGTCATGTTAATCTTAACTCTTCACAAATACTTTTAATAATGGTTAGAATAAAGTTGATTTTAATCAATTGAACAATCTGATAACACGCAGATGAGAGGTAATTTCTTTCTCTGCGTATCAGCATTATATTAGTCAATTAATCAACTTACTATGAAATTAATTTCATGTTAACCGAATCTTTTGACAACAACCTTAAATTTTAGGGAATTGATATTTTCACAAGTAAAAGTATTAGTTCCACAAGATACTCTCTCATATGAGAGTGAATCCATTTACTGTTCATATAAGTAGACACTTATGAAACTATCATATTTATTTATAAAAATATTAATTCTCTAAATTTTATATACAAAATAATACAATTATATTTTAATGTGAAGCTGAGATATCACAATAACCCATAAGTCACGCAAGGGTCGGGAAAAGTATATATGTGTATACACTAGTAAGTGTAATCCAAATTAATTGGCCAATAGATAGTGTTCAAAGAGCACCGGCAATGATAATGTAATATGTGGTTGTAGTTATGTAATAGTATGGTCTTATCATTTCCTACAGGTTAGCTACTATTTTTTGGGTTGAAAGGGTCTTTTAAGTTTTCTAGATGTTTTGCATATATATATATATATATATATATATATATAGGAGAGTTTTTCTAGCGAATTAAAAAAATTTTAATAAAAAACGACGGTTTATAATGGACGATTTTTTTTTTCGGGAAAAATTTTCTTATGTATATATATATATATATATATATATATATATATATAATCTTAGTCAAGTTTGGTTAAGAGTACTTAATAAAATGATAATTTTACCATTTAACTTTTTTATTTTTGAATTTTATAAAAAAAATCTTTAATTTTAAATTTTATATAAAAATAAGTCGTTTCATTAAATAATCTTAATCAAGCTTAATTAAGACATGATTTAAATTATTTTTTACATATATATGAAAAATAAATAGAATTGACTAAGAATCTATTAATGGCCAACAAGTCAGCTGGCATGACCGGTCGGAAGATGTAGAAGGGTTCTTTGTGGAGTGGTAGGTAGCATATATATATATATATATATATATATATATATATACACGTGTAGAGAATCTGTCAATTCAATCACACTACATATACAGAGATTTATGATTATTGAAGAGGAAGAAGAAGCTAGCTAGCATGCACCTACCTATCTCCATGCATGAATCTTGGTCCTCTCATTAACCTTAATTATCTAATTCTTTCTTAATTTGGAATAGTAGATACTCCCCCTCTCCCTTAATATTGATTTTAGAGTTATGTATAAAAATTAAAAAAATAATTATATAATATTAAATATAATATTAATTATCTATAATAATCTTAAATTTTTATAATTATCATATTTATTTCATATTTTCTCTCATTTGTAATATTTTTCCACAAGTGATAATTTTGAAAAAAAGAGTAAAATACATTGACACTCCCTGTAGATAATCATAATAACACTCACCAGACTTCTAGTTTTTTCAAGAATCATCAAGACTTCTAATCTACAATACATATAACATTCACTACCCCTAGTGTTGTTGACTAACTAATATTTAAAAATATTTTTAATATAATGTCTAATACACCCTTCAAGTTATAATATTTAATTTCTTCACTAAATATAAATTTGTTTATCATAATTTTTACTTTATTTGATCTAATTAATTAAATTATAAAATTATACAATAAATAACATAAATGTCAAAAATAATAAACATTTATTTTATCGTGAAATAAAGTCATACAATTTTTGCTAATTAAATTTATCAAATATTAAAATTTATGTGATATATCTAGTTTACACAGATTAAATTACGAATCACCGAAAAATTAAATTACTGATAAAATTATAATAAACGCTCAATTTTTAGATGACGCTTAAATGTGAGACCCCATTTTATCAATAAAGATTTAAATTTTGTGAAATAATTTTTAATATTATGGTGTGAATTTGAGATAATATTATAGTTGTGGGTAGTATTTATAAATTTTGCAAAGTATGCAAGTGGTTATATTATATTCGATTGGTCGGGGAATATTCGGTTTAGCGGGGGAATATTCGTATAACTACTCAATCATTGGTGGACCCTAGCAAATGTAATTATCATTTGATTGAGAAAACGACAAAAATATTTTATTGAAATAACGGCGGAAGTTTTACTGTGGTTCTTGTTGAACTACTCGGTAGTAAAGAAATACGATGTCGTGTGGTTGCATAAGTAACACCAGTATTGATTATCGATGCTTATGTGAGAAGTCACCGGTTTGATTCCATTATCATCGATTAATAATATGAATTATTATAATGATAATGACGTTTTTGTTTTATTCAGTATTATTAACGTAATAAAAGCGAAACATCTTTTTATATAAAATAGAATACTTTTTATTAAAGTTATTACTATAAATAGAATATATTATATTTTATTATGCATAGTATTTTGCATAGTGTTTTAAGTAGTATTGCATAGTGTTTGCAGATAGTAAAATATTTTTATATAAATAGAATATATTATATTTTATTTAAAAGATTTTTCTTTAAATATGGACCGTCGAGATTAAAGTAAATCAATCTGAACCGTTTCATGGATTAGTTACTATGCATTCCATTTTCCTATAAATAGAAGCTCATTCCTTCATTATTTTCTTACTTAATTCATTGAAACTCTGTAGAGAGAAATTATAGAGAGAAGCTATAGAGAAAAATTATAGAAAGAAGAAGAGTATTCTCGCTACTTCACTACTTCTATATATTCGGTTTTTTTTACTAAGAAATTGTTATTCTTTCTTCTTGAAGAGAACTTCATTATTCCATTCACTATTATTCTGTTGGAATAACTCCGTAAAAGTGGTATACCCTATACATAACTTTTGTATCGCATACCCTATACTTGGTGAAATCCTCTGTTATTCCATTCTTTATTTATTCTGCAATAACTCATATATCGCCAGAGATACCTATACTTGGTGAAATCCCTCATTATTCCATTCTTTATTTATTCTGTTGGAATAACTCGTGTACTGTGACACCCTATACTTGGTGACATTCTTCATTATTCGCTGGAACATCCTCGTCACATGTGTTTTACACCGACCGGGTTCCGCTTTTATTATTCTCGTTGGAACATCCTGCGTCATGTTTTACACCGACCGGTTCCGCTCTTTATCATTCTCGTTGGAATATCCTATCTCGTGTGTTTTACACCCATCTCGTTTCCATCTTTATTATTCTCGTTGGAACATCCTGCTTCAGGGTGAATTTCACCCGACTGGTTCCGTTATTATTATTCTGTTGGAATAACTATCTCATGCGAAGCACCGCATGCATGGTGATTTCTTTTGTTATTCCATTCTTTATTATACCCACCATTGGTTAAAACTTTGACTTATACTCCATGAAATTAGTAGAATATCCTTGATATTTGCGTTTCATCCAAGATCTTTTCATGGAAATATTCTTCTGATCATTCTTGAATTTTACTCTCACTGAAAACAAGATCATGTTGACAATTTGGACGTTAATAATTCATGGATTAAATAATTCTTGAACTTGTTTTATTGAATTACTATGTCATTGTCATCATCCTCATGTTATATTATGTTATCTTTGAACTTACGCATAGATGAACTTAGTATGATTATGACCGAGGATCATTCGGTATAATCATGACTTGATATAAATGATGTGACAAAAGTCCTCGATGGCTCGTAATGCGATGATGGATAGTTTTTGGTATGATTATGACCGGGGTGATTCGGTATAGTCATGACCATTGATAATTTGATGAAAATCCTTGACCGTGATACGGGGATGATTAGATGTGGTGGTTTATTTATTAAAATCGAGTCTCGGCGATAAAATTGATGAAAACCTTTTAAAACCTAAAAGATAGTAGACTTTATTCTCTACTGACTCTTTTAATGGATTGCTAATTCCGCCGCAGCTTAAACCGGTTGTCTATTGTATTTTATCGCTTTAACATCTTTGTTGAAGGCTAATGATAATTTATTCTCGCATTATCTTAGTCATAATATTTCTTCTTGGGCTAGTTGAGCTCACCTTTTCTTTCACCGTTTCTTCGTGAAATGAGAACATAAATTGACGAGTCGGGAACGAAGTAATGGTCCAGAGGATAGCATTAGTAGTCCCCACTATTCTGTGAAATAGTGTGATAATAGTTGTAATGAGGACTCCTTTTGAGTTTGTATAATATCTAGTAGACAATATTTGTATTCAAATTCACAATTTATGTCGTATTGTACACGACAGTTAGGTTAGTAAGTTGTATTTGAATTTATGTACTATGTAAGTGGCGACCCAAGATGGGTGACGTATACCTAATTTTGGGGGCGTCACAGTTGGTATCAGAGCTTAGGGATATGATCCCTGGCTAAGATGTGAGAATAGAACTAGGAGGGGAGAGACGGGGAATTCCTTCGCTAGTATGACCTACCTAAGTTTATTGGTATTTGATTGGTCTCACGGAGTATAGTGATAATATGTTGCATGTCAATTAACCCTTATTTTTGGCGGTGTTTGAAAATGGCATCCGAGAATGTTGAGAATAGCAATGGAGCACACGAGACTGTTGATTCTCCACGCATCAATAATCGAGACAATGTACAACAGGATGGCGATAATCCTCCCGTAAATAACAACACCGATCAATTGACTAACGACGTGACGTTTAAAAGGTTTTAGAATTCATGCAACATCAAAGACGAGCTCTGCTCAAAACGTGGGGGAAACACGGAAAACTCTCGGTGGTCACCGCTAAACAATTCAAGGAGTTGGGACCACCCGGGAGTTTAAGGGAGAGCCAAAACCACTTCGGCGGAAGCATGGATTAAGCAGATTACCAAGATATTTGATGTCTTGGGATGCTCCGAGGAGCAAAAGGTTCTTTTGTCGCCTTTTATGTTGCGCGGGAGAGCTGATTCATGGTGGGAATCCAGAAACGCGTACTCAACTTTCTTGCTTCAAGATATCTTGGGAGAAGTTCCAGAGTCGCTCAACGACAAATACTTTCCCGAAAGTATTCGCCACATGAAGGAGGTGGAGTTTATCAAGTTGGAACAAAACAATATGACCGTGTCGCAATACGAGGCAAAATTTGCGGAGTTATCACGATTCGGCCCCACTTGGTGGATAATGAAGAGAATGGCGCGAATGTTTTTAAGAGGTTTGAAGCGAGATACGTCCAACATCTTATTTCTCATAAACCGTGTTTTTATTCAGATGTTGTAAATAGGGCTCGCTTAGTGGGCGCGATAACGAGTCAACGCTTAACTAAAAGAGAGCGGAAAAAAATTATAATACCAAATGTAAGTAGTCATCGGCTATGACAACAAGCGTGGAGGGAATCAACGGGCCGAGATATGGTAACCACTTCCTTGCGGTAATCGTGGCCAAAATAATAAGAATGGACATTTCAAGAAAAGGAGATTCAACAATGATGGAAAGACGTCAAAGACCAAAGACTGTTGTTAAGGAAGGAGAAGGACCACCTATCATATGCTTCAAATGCGGAGGAGAGGACACATCATCCCCGGATGCGCCATGTCAGTCCAAAGCATGTTATAATTGTGGAAGAGAGGTCACTTAGCTCGATTTTGTTGCCATCAAGACAAATTCAACTAGGATGGAGGCACCAAAGGTCATCCCATACAAACCAAAGCCGTGTAGTTTAAGAGAGCGTTTTTTTTCGTGACGAGGAACCCGAATAAAATTATCACGGTAAGTTAATCGTAAGCTCTTGCGAAGTCTATACCGTGTTAGATACCGATTCTACCCACTCTTTTATTTCACCTAGTTGCATTCAACGTTTGAATTTGACTCAAAGAAGTTAAACTTTGACTTATTGGTTGAAACTTAGTTAGTAAGAGCCTTCATTACCGCTACTATTTTTTAAATCTTGTTTAATTCAAATAAACATTTTCACGCTACTCGTCGATCTTATCTTTTGAAAATATTTGCCTTTGATGTGATTTTCTGAGTCAATTGGTTAGCTACTCATCATGATTTTAGTAAGGTTGTTAGCTTTTATATTTATAACAACCTCATTATACCGAATTCAAAGTAACCAAACCCTAAAGTTAATCATTGTCATTATATCAAGCCATAAGTAAAGAGCCTCGAACCTTTCGTTGTTAACTTCCTTGTGTGGAATGCACCGAAGCCAGACTTTCTGTAGGCGACATCGTGAATGAAGATGGCAAGTTTATAGGTATCATTGTGAGGTACTATCTAGGTTAAGGGATAGAAGTCACAGTTGGTATCAATGTGACGTACTATCCAAGTCTTAGATGAGAGTAACAGTTTTGAATGATATTTCTATCATTAATAAATTTCTTGACGTATTCTTGAAGATTTCCTAGCCTACCCTAGAGCGTGAAATCGAATTTTGTATTGACCCCCAAAGATAAAAACCCATTTCTTAAACCCTCAAATATTTCTTCAACTAAAAGGATCATTTACGTGGATTATGATGAAAATCATAATAAAAGTATAGAACTAATAAAAATCATGGGTATATGAAGTATTAGTAAGTTTTATGATGAGTTATGTTGGTTAGTATGTGAAAACATGAAAGTTTCTTAGAAATCACAAAGAGTTGAAAATCAGATTTTAGTGAAAAACGTAACATGAAATTCAATTGACCATATCTCCTGTTATATTTTGAATTTTTGATTGTGGTCAAGTCCTAGAGTTAGATCTATGAGTTACCTAACTAATCCAAGTGGAATTACTGGAAAAGGTGTTGTAGATTTTTGTGTGGACTGATTTTAGCAAAGGAGTGCAAAGCTGTAAAAAAACGAAAAAGCTTCTGCCATGATTTTAGAGAGGCTGTTTCGGCCACTTAAATTATGAGAAAAATTCTGGCCTTTTGGGACATGAAAGTATATGGTATAAAGTACCTCCTGTCCAAAAATGAGCTCATTCTGACTTAAAATGAGCAAGTTATGACTATTTCAATATTTAGGTTTTTCCTGATTTAAAACGCTTATAACTGGAGTTCTATTACTCCGATGACCATGAAATTTAAACTGGAAGCTCACGTTAACATGTGTAAGGTCCTGCCAAGATTTGGGAATTTTTGGAGTTAAACTTGAGGTAGCTAATTTCTTAAGGAATTAAGTGGAAATTGATTTTTAAAAATAGTAAATGAATTTTAAAATTCCGAAAAATATATTTTCATTATGGGACTATATTATGCTAAAATCCCGAAAAAAGAAATATTTTTGGGACTGATTTGGTATTTTCATGAAAATAGTTTAGTTACAAAACATATGAGTTAAATATGTTATGTGAAGTAACAAAGTTGAAAATAGGATTTTATGGCTAGAGAATCCTATATAGAGTATATGCATATTTTTTTTGAGAGATTTGATAATTGGTGATGATATCTTATGAGTATGACATTTTTGAATGATTAAATGCATTATATGGTAAAGCGTAAACAGTTAAGATAAATTGTTTATAAATTTAAGAAGTGATTAAAATATTGTTATAATATTAATGTTATTAGATTATGAGATTATTAAATGATTGATAACATGGGGATATTCTTGAATCCTGGATAAATTATATTATAAATGTTTAATATTTATCCTTTATCTCATTTGATTGATTCTTTATATCATTATCCTCATGTTTATATTATGTTGAAAGTCATCTGTGGCCTGTAATGCATAGATGGACTTGGTATGATTAGGACCACGGATTATTCGGTATAATCATAACCGTAAATGAATACACAATTATCTTTGGCCGTAGTGCATGGATAATTTATGGTCGTGATACTAATGAATACACAATTATCTTTGGCCGTAGTGCATGGATAATTTGTGGTCGTGATACTAATGAATACACGATTATCTTTGGCCGTAGTGCATGGATAATTCGTGGTCGTGATACTAATGAATATCCTCGGCACGTAGTGCGGGGATGATTCGATGATGTGGATTAATTATTGAAATGAGTCTCAAAGAATGAAATATTAATTCATGGATGTGTTCAAAGTCATCCGGGCTTACGTGCATAGATGGACTTGGTATGATTATGACCGAGGATTGTTCGGCATAATCATAATCAGAATTGAAAACACAATTATCTTTGGTAGTAGTGCATGGATAATTTGTGGTCGTGATACTAATGAATACACAATTATCTTTGGCCGTAGTGCATGGATAATTTGTGGTCGTGATATTAATGAATACACATCTTATCTTTGGTAGTAGTGCATGGATAATTTGTGGTCGTGATATTAATGAATACACGATTATCTTTGGTAGTAGTGCATGGATAATTCGTGGTCGTGATACTAATGAATATCCTTGGCCCGTAGTGCGTGGATAATTCGATGATGTGGATTAATTATTGAAATTGAGTCTCAAAGAATGAAATATTAATTCATGGATATGGTAAAAGTCATCTTCGTCAGTAGTAGTGCATTGATAGACTTGGTATGATTATGACCACCATTATTATTTGCATAATCATGATCAGAATTGAAAACACGAATATCCTTGGCGAGAAGGCATGGATAATTCGTGGTCGTGATACTATTAAGTCGAAGTTTTAAAGATTATTGGTTTTATAATTGTATACTTTGGCTGTAGAGCAAAGATGAATTGTTAATGAATATCTTTAAGCTGGATTACAAAATGAATTTAATATTTTCAACGATAAAGGTATTCAAGGTATCCTCATCTCTTTATCATATTAGTATATCGCATTCTAATTTCGAGGGCGAAATTCCATAAGGAGGGAGATTGTGAGACCCCAGTTTTATCAATAAAGATTTAAATTTTGTTTAAATAATTTTTAATATTATGGTGTGAATTTGAGATAATATTATAGTTGTGGGTAGTATTTATAAATTTTGCAAAAGTATGCAAGTGGTTATATTATATTCGATTGGTCGGGGAATATTCGGTTTAGCGGGAATATTCGCATAACTACTCAATCATCAGGACCCTACAATTAATGTAATTATCATTTGATCGAGAAAACGACAAAAATATTTTATTGAAATAACGGCGGAAGTTTTACCGTGGTTAATGTTGAACTACTCGGTAGTAAAAGTACAAGATGTCGTGTGGTTGCATAGTAACACACCAGTATTGATTATTGATGCTTATGTGAGAAGTCACTCAACATTCCATTATTGTCGATTAATAATATGAATTATTATATGATGATAATGACGCTTTTGTTTTATTCAGTATTATTAACGTAATAAAATGTAAAACATCTTTTATATAAAATAGAATACTTTATTAAAGTTATTCTATAAATAGAATATATTATATTTTATTATAAGCATAGTATTTTTTGCATAAATATTTTTCATAGTATTGCATAGTGTTTGCATAGTAAAATGTTTTTATATAAATAGAATATATTATATTTTATTTAAAAGATTTTTCTTTAAATATGGACCGTCGATTAAAGTAAATCAATCTGGACCGCTCATGGATTAGTTACTATGCATTCCATTTTCCTATAAATAGAAGCTCATTCCTTCATTATTTTCTTACTTAATTCATTGAAACTCTAGAGAGAAAATTATAGAGAGAAGCTTTATAGAGAAAATTATAGAAAGAAGAAGAGTATTCGCTACTTCACTACTTCTATATTCGGTTTTTTACTGTAGTGGGTGTTATTCTTTCTTCTTGAAGAGAACTTCATTATTCCATTCACTATTATTCTCGTTGGAATAACTTTGTAAAAAGTGGTATACCCTATACATAACTCCGTGATACGGCAGATACCCTATACTTGGTGAAATCCTCTCATTATTCCATTCTTTATTTATTCATTGGAATAACTCGTATACGCATGATACCCTATACTTGGTGAAATCCTCTCATTATTCCATTCTTTATTTATTACATTGAATAACTTTTGATACGCGATTACCCTATACTTGGTGACATTCTTCTATTATTCGCTGGAACATCCTGTCATGGTTTTACACCGGACCGGTTCCGCTTTTTATTATTCTCATTGGAACATCCTCATGCGTGTGTTTTACACCGGACCGGTTCCGCCTTTTTATCATTCTGCTGGAATATCCTATCCGTGTGTTTTACACCTGGATCCGGTTCCATCTTTATTATTCTGTTGGAACATCCCGCTTGTGTGAATTTCACCCGACCGTTCCGTTATTATTATTACATTGAATAACCTATCTATGCTGAGCACCGCATGCATGGTGATTTCTTTTTGTTATTCCATTCTTTATTATACCCAAATTGGTTAAAACTTTGACTTCTATACTCCATGAAATTAGTAGAATATCCTTGATATTTTATGCGTTTCATCCAAAGATCTTTCATGGAAATATTCTTCCGATCATTCTTGAATTTTACTCTCACTAAACAAAGATCATGTTGACAATTTGGACGTTAATAATTCATGGATTAAATAATTCTTGAACTTGTTTTATTGAATTACTATGTCATTGTCATCATCCTCATGTTATATTATGTTATCTTTGGCTTACGCGATGCATAGATGAACTTAGTATGATTATGACCGTGGATCATTCGGTATAATCACGACTTGATATAAATGATGTGACAAAAGTCCTCGATTGGCACGTAATGCAATGATGGATAGTTTTTGGTATGATTATGACCAGGGTGATTCTAGATAGTCACTGACCATTGATAATTTGATGAAAATCCTTGACCGTGATACGGGGATGATTAGATGTGGTGGTTTATTTATTAAGTTCGAGTCTCAAATGATAAAAATTGATGAAAACCTTTTAAAACCTAAAAGATAGTAGACTTTATTCTCTACTTGACTCTTTTAATGGATTGCTTAATTCCACCGCAGCTTAAACCGGTTGTCTATTGTATTTTATCGCTTTAACAACTTTGTTGAAGGCTAATGATAATTTATTCTGCATTATCTTAGTCATAATATTTCTTCTTGGGCTAGTTGAGAGCTCACCTTTTTTCTTTCATTGTTTCTTCTTGAAATGAGAACATAGTCGGAGACGAGTCGAACGTAAGTAATGGTCCGTAGGATAGCATTAGTAGTCCCCACTATTCGTGAAATAGTGTGATAATAGTTGTAATGAGGACTCTTTTTGAGTTTGTATAATATCTAGTAGACAATATTTGTATTCAAATTACAATTTATGTCGTTGCATACACTACAATGCAGTTAGGTTAGTAAGTTGTATTTGAATTTACGTATGTACTTATGTAAGTGGCGGCCACCCAAGATGGGTGGCGATACCTAATTTTGGGGCGCCACACTTTAAGATCTATTGTAAGGATAATTTCTTTTTGATAAATATTACAAGTGATCGATTGAAAAATGATGATAACATGGAAGACTCTAATTCACAAAGCATTCCAACGTCCTTGTCGTGTTGAAATCGTACAAATTAAATTAGAAATTCCTAAAATTATTTATTTATTTATTTTAGAAAAAGGAGACTTGCTATTATTACTACTCCATATCAAATGCATGCACGTGATCATGATTTCTTGTGGATGGTTGCCATTCATCGGGCGGCTTAGATATACAAGTACCATTGACTAGTTTTGGATGGAGGAATTAAATTAATAAATAAATAAAAGAATAAACTATATAAAAAATAGAATAGTGAGTAAAATAATTTATATTTTTTGTTTGGGATGAGTCGTATTATACTCTTCTCAAAAAAATAAATTTACAAATCTGATAAGAATAAAAATATTTTATTCTATTTTAATGAAACAACTAAATACAAAATTTTCATTTTTTTGGCTACTCCATCTTTATATTTTTAAGCGATTGATAAAGAAATAACTATCATTATTTATTTATTTGGGAATCTGCACTATTACAAAATAATAAATTTAGAGATACATTATTTATTTATCATTATTTATTTTGTTATTTTGTTATTTGGGAATCTGCACTATTACAAAATATAATTTATTCTGCATTATCTTACCATAATATTTCTTTACTGAAATTAATTGAGCTTCACCTTTTCTTTCACCGTTTCTCTGTGAAATGAGAACATAAATTTTATTTAGTCAGGGAACGCAAGAATGGTCCGTAGGATAAGATTAATAGTCCTCACTATTCTCGTGAAATAATGTGATAATAGTTATAATGAGGACTCCTTTTGAGTTTGTATAATATCTAGTAGACAATATTTGTATTCAAACTCATAGTTTATGTCAGATTGCATACGACAGCTTATATTAGTAAGTTGTATTTGAATTTATGTACCATGTAAGTGGCGACTCAAGATGGGTGACGATACCTAATTTTGGGGGCGTCACGGTTAGTAATGAGCTTAGGGATATGATCCCCAGCTAAGATGTGAGATAAGAACTAGGAGGGAGAGACGGAAATTCCTTCGCTAGTATGACCTACCTAAGTTTATTTGGTATTTAATTGGCTCACGTAGAGTATAGGGATAATATTTGATATATTAATTAACCCTCATGTTGTGGCAAAGTTTGGAAATGGCAAATTTGAAAATATTCACAATGGAATGAATGTGACCATTGTGACACCTTTAATCACAAATCGTTTAATGCAAAGGTCGACGAGGAACAAATTAGAGATATCCACGTAGTGAATGAAGAACTAATTGTTGCACCCGAGCTAGTTGCAGAGGTAACAGCTGAAAGTGAGGAAGAAGAGGAAGAAGAGGAAGAAGAGGAACCTGAGGAGAATTGGTTAGAAGAAATTTATGATCAAAACTTAGAATTACAAAATCGTGTTCGTGAGCTAGAAGAACAAAGTTGAAGAACGGCAAGAACTGTCGTGGAACAAAGGGATACAACAATTCAAAAATTGGGTTACCCGATATGTGATGCTCGAACAAAATCACGCTTTGGCAGGGTTTTAAGATATTAAAGTTGGAATCTGAGAATTTAAAAATCAAAGATCAGCTAAAAGAAGAAACAACTGAACGAAGGAGAATAGGCGATGCATGGGTAAAAGCTGCACAACGCGTTGATAGTGTAGAAAAAGACGTCCGATCCAATAAAGCCAAAATAGATGAAATGGACTTTGCTTTTTGAATGAAATTGAGAGAACAACATCGAATTCGAATTACCTCAATGCATAGCGGTCCAACCCGAATTCGATATGGATCGAGAATAATGATTCAAATAATGGATCAGAATGTGAAGAAGCACTTAAGGGTGGAATGTACCTATAGTAAAGTCAAACTTCGGTAATTTAAGCGAGAGCGTTTATCGAGAAACCGAACGGGTTATTACGGGTAAGTTAATTATAAATTAATGCGAAGTCTATACTTTATTCAATACAAGTTCTACCCACTTTTTATTTCACCTAGTTGTGTTCAACGCTTAAATTTGACTCAAGAAGTTAAACTTTGACTTATTGGTTGAAACTTCGTTAGTAGGAGCCTTCGTTACCGCTACTATTTTTAAATCTTGTTGATTCAAATAAACATTTTCACGTTACCTGTCGATCTTATCTTTTTGAAAATACTTGCCTTTGATGTGATTTTAGGAATCAATTGGTTAGCTAATCATCATGCTTTTCGTAAGGTTGTTAGCTTTTATATTCATAACCAACCTGTTATATATCTAATTCAAAGTAACCAAACCCTAAAGTTAATCATCATTATATCAAGCCATAAGAAAAGAGCTCCGAACCTTTCGTTGTTGACTTCCTTGTGTGGAATGCACCGCTTTGGACTTTCAGTAGGCGACATCGTGAATGAAGATGGCAAGTTTATAGGTATCATTGTGAGGTGCTATCTAGGTTAAGGGATAGAAGTCACAGCTTGGTATCAATGTGACGTACTATCCAAGTCTTGGATAAGAGTAATGCTTTTGAATGATATTTCTATCATTAATAAATTTCTTGACGTATTCTTGAAGATTTCTAGCCTACCCTAGAGCGTGAAATCGAATTTTGTATATTGACCCCAAAGATAAAAACCCATTTCTTAAACCTCAAATATTTCTTCAACTAAATAAACAGCTTTACGTGGTTTATGATGAAAGTATTAATAAAAGCATTGGAATAATGAAAATCATGGGTATATGAAGTATTAGTAAGTTTTATGATGAGTTATGTTGGTTAGTACGTAAAAAACATGAAAGTTTCTTAGAAATCACAAAGAGTTGAAAATCGATTTTAGTGAAAAGCGTAACATGAAATTAAATTGACCATATCTCCTATTATATTTTGAATTTTTGAATGTGGTCAAGTCCTAGAGTTAGATCTATGAGTTACCTAACTAATCCAAGTGGAATTACTGGAAAAGGTGTTGTAGATTTTGTGTGGACTGATTTTAGCAAAGGAGTGCAAAGCTGCAAAAACCGAAAAAGCTTCTGCCATGATTTTAGAGAGGCTGTTTCGGCCACTTAAATTATGAGAAAAATTCTGGCCTTTTGGGACATGAAAGTATATGGTATAAAGTACCTCCTGTCCAAAAATGAGCTCATTCTGACTTAAAATGAGCAAGTTATGACTATTTCAATATTTAGGTTTTTCCGACGAAAAACGCTATAACCGAAGTTCTATAACTCCGATGACCATGAAATTTAAACTGGAAGCTCACGTTAACATGTGTAAGGTCCTGCCAAGATTTGGGAATTTTTGGAGTTAAACTTGAGGTAGCTAATTTCTTAAGGAATTAAGTGGAAATTGATTTTTAAAAATAGTAAATGAATTTTAAAATTCTTCCGAAAAATATATTTTCATTATGGGACTATATTATGCTAAATCCTAGAAAAGAAATATTTTTGGGGCTGATTTGGTATTTTTCATGAAAATAGTTTAGTTACTTAACATATGAGTTAAATATGTTATGTGAAGAATGAAAGTTGAAAATAGGATTTTATGGCTAGAGAATCCTATATAGAGTATATTTTTTTGATGAGGATTTGATAATTGGTGATGATATCTTATGAGTATGGCATTTTGAATGATTAAATGCATTATATGGTAAAGCGTAAACAATTGAGATAAATTGTTTATAAATTTAAAAAGTGATTAAAATATTGTTATAATATTAATGATATTAGATTATGAGATTATTAAGTGATTGATAACATGGGGATATTCTTGAATCCTGGATAAATTATATTATAAATGTTTAATATTTATCCTTTATCTCATTTGATTGATTCTTTATATCATTATCCTCATGCTTATATTATGTTGAAAGTCATCCGTGGCAGCTGTGAAGCATAGATGGACTTGGTATGATTATGACCGAGGATTGTTCGGCATAATCATAATCAGTAATTGAAAACACAATTATCTTTGGTCAGTAGTGCATGGATAATTTGTGGTCGTGATACTAATGAATATCCTCGGCTCAGAGTGCGGGGATGATTCGATGATGTGGATTAATTATTGAAATTTGAGTCTCAAGAATGAAATATTAATTCATGGATGTGTTCAAAGTCATCTGTGGCTTACGTGCATAGATGGACTTGGTATGATTATGACTGTGGATTGTTCGGTATAATCATAACCAGAATTGAAAAACACAATTATCTTGGTAGTAGTGCATGGATAATTTGTGGTCGTTGATACTAATGAATATCCTTGGCACGTAGTGCGTGGATGATTCGATGATGTGGATTAATTATTGAGCCGTGTCTCAAGAATGAAATATTAATTCATGGATGCGCTCAAAGTCATCTGTGGCTTACGTGCATAGATGGACTTGGTATGATTATGACTGAGGATTGTTCGGATAATCTTAACTGTAATTGAAAACATGAATATCCTTGGCCAAAGGTGCATGGATAATTCGTGGTCGTCGTGATACTATTAAGCTAGCGCCTTAGCATTATTGGTTTTACAACAGTATATCTTTAGCTTTGTAGTAAAAGATGAATTGTTAATGAATAGCTTTCGCGATTTCAAAGATGAATTTAATATTTTAAACGATAAAGGTATTCAAGGTATCCTCATCTCTTTATCATACCAGTATCGCATTCTAATTTCGAGGCTTAAATTCCATAAGGAGGGAGATTGTGAGACCCGTGATTTTATTAATAAAGATTTAAATTTGGTCGAAATAATTTTTAATATTATGGTGTGAATTTGAGATAATATTATAGTTGTGGGTAGTATTTATAAATTTTGCAAAGTATGCAAGTGGTTATATTATATTCGATTGGTCTGGGAATATTCGGTTTAGCGGGGAATATTCGTGATAACTACTCAATCATTGGTGGACCCTTACAATGTAATTATTATTTGATTGAGAAAACGACAAAAATATTTTATTAAAATAATCGGCGGAAGTTTTACCGTTGATACTTGTTGAACTACTCATTAGTAAAAAAGTACAAGAATGTCGTGTGTGGTTGCATAAGAAGACACCAGATTGATTATTGATGCCTATGTGAGAAGTCACTCGGTTTGATTCCATTATCATCAATTAATAATATGAATTATTATAGCGATAATGACGCTTTTGTTTTATTCGTATTATTAACGTAATAAAACGAAAACATCTTTTATATAAAATAGAATACTTTATTAAAGTTATTCTATAAATAAATATATTATATTTTATTACGCATAGTGTTGCATAGTATTTTGCATAGTGTTTTGCATAGTATTGCATAGTGTTTGCATAGTAAAATGTTTTTATATAAATAGAATATATTATATTTTATTTAAAAGATTTTTCTTTAAATATGGACCGTCCGATTAAAGTAAATCAATCTGACCGCTTCATGGATTAGTTACTATGCATTCCATTTTTCTATAAATAAAGCTCATTCCTTCATTATTTTCTTTTAATTCATTAAAACTCTGAGAGAGAAATTATAGAGAGGTTTTATAGAGAGAAAGTTATAGAAAGAAGAAGAGTATTCTCGCTACTTCACTACTTCTATATTCAGGTTCTTTTACTTCTTGTAGTGGTGTTATTCTTTCTTCTTGAAGAGAACTTCATTATTCCATTCACTATTATTCGCATTGGAATAACTCGTAAAAGTGGCATACCCTATACATAACTTTGATACGCAGGCATACCCTATATACTTGGTGAAATCCTTATGTTATTCCATTGCTTATTATTCTCTTTGGAATAACCTTTGTATACGCTGCTTTACCCTATACTTGGTGACATTCTTCTATTATTCTCGCTGGAACATCCCGCTCATGCAAGGTGTTTTACACCGGACTGGTTCGATCTTTATTATTCATTGGAACATCCTGTCTCACATGTGTTTACACCTGACACGGTTCCGCTTTTATCATTCTCGCTGGAATATCCTATCTCATGTGTTTTACAATCGATCTGGTTCCATCTTTATTATTCTGTTGGAACATCCTCGCTTGTGAATTTCACCGACCGGTTCCGTTATTATTATTATTATGTTGAATAACTCGCCTATGCTGGCACCGCATGCACGGTGATTTCTTTTGTTATTCCATTCTTTATTATACCCAATTGGTTAAAACTTTGACTTATACTCCATGAAATTAGTAGAATATCCTTGATATTTTGCGTTTCATCCAAAGATCTTTTCATGGAAATATTCTTCCGATCATTCTTGAATTTTACTCTGCGAAACAAAGATTACGTGTTGACAATTTGGGCGTTAATAATTCATGGATTAAATAATTCTTGAACTTGTTTTATTGAATTATTATGTCATTGTCATCATCCTCATGTTATATTATGTTATCTTTGGCTTACGTGCATAGATGAACTTAGTATGATTATGACCTCGTGGATCATTCGGTATAATCATGACTTGATATAAATGATGTGACAAGTCCTCGATTGGCCTCGTAATGCGTGATGGATAAATTTTGGTATGATTATGACCGTGGGGATGATTCGGTATAGTCATGACCATTGATAATTTGATGAAAATCCTTGACCGTGGTATGTGGATGATTAGATGTGGTGGTTTATTTATTGTTTGAGTCTCAAATGATAAAATTGATGAAAACCTTTTAAACCTAAAAGATAGTAGACTTTATTCTCTACTTGACTTTTTAATGGATTGCTTATTCCACCGCAGCTTAAACTGGTTGTCTATTGTATTTTATCGCTTTAACATCGTTGAAGGCTAATGATAATTTATTCTCGCATTATCTTAGTCATAATATTTCTTCTCAAGCTAGTTGAGCTCACCTTTCTTTCACCGTTTCTCGTGAAATGAGAACATAAATGGGACGCAGCCGGGGAACGTAAGTAATGGTCCGGAGGATAAGCATTAATAGTCCTCACTATTCTGCGGAAATAGTGTGATAATAGTTGTAATGAGGACTCCTTTTGAGTTTGTATAATATCTAGTAGACAATATTTGTATTCAAACTCATAGTTTATGTCGATTGCACACGATACGCTTATATTAGTAAGTTGTATTTGAATTTATGTACCATGTAAGTGGCGACTCAAGATGGGTGACGATACCTACTTTTGGGGGCGCCACAAGATTAAGTAAGTAAGCCCACTCGAGTCCGTCTCTCGAGTCCGGCGTAGTGAAGTCGTAACTCATTCTCATTCTCTCAAATTATCAAATCCAGTCTACAAACCCAGTTTACCCAGAGGCCGAATCTCAAACCCTCAAGTCTCAATCTCTCATCCCAAACCTAGATCTCGAACTCTCAAGTCTCAATCTCCTTCTACCACTCAAGATCGCCTCCCTCGACCCTCATCGCCGGTGGTTCTTCATCGGTCATCACTCATCCGTCAAACTCATCGATAGCTCTTCTACGACAAAGACGCCTCCCTCGACGATTTGAAAGTAAGTTCTTACTTCGATTTGTGGAGATTCATCCCTTATTGTCTTCAACTTCGCTGCTTTTTTGTCATCTTCAAAATCCTTTAAACCCCCTCCCGCTTCTCCCTCATCAAGAGTTGTCGTCCACCGGAATTAGGGGCTATAACTCCTCAAAATCTCAACATGAATGCGTTTGATCAAGGCACCCAATCGCATACATTTGATCAATTGACTTCTAAAGTTGTTAATTGTTCTTCGTGGAACTAACCTGTGGGAATTTAATGACGAGTCAGGGCTCACTTCCAAAGTAATTTCGTTTTTCCTTACCAAATTATTTGTTTTGTCCGCTCATTGGTTCCCAATTTTGATGAAGGAGAGGTTTATATGTTATTTTCATGCTTAGTTTTTGATTGTTTATGTTCAAGTACCATTTAATAGGTATGTATGCATTTGAAGGTAAAGTTGTGTGCGAAAGTATACTTCTTTCAACATTTTTGAACAACATCTAGACATATTATTTTAGATTTAGACCTGTGTTACTGCTAAATCTTTTTAATTCGGTTGGTAACCGAATAACCGAATAACCTATTCGGTTATTCGGTTAGTACAAAATTCGATTACTTGTTCGGATAGTTAAAACAAGATATTTTCGGGTTTCGGTTATAACCGAAATGATGGTTCAGTTCGGTTATTAACCGAATGCTTAGTCCTAGTTATATTAGAAATCTCAAATTTTTTGTTTTAAAAAATATTAATTTAAAATTAATTTTTTTATATAACCCAAAAATAGAAAACTTAACTCAAAAGGATAAAATTACGTCGTTTTGTTAAATAACATTAATCAAGTTTGACTAAGGCATTGTCTTAAATTACATTTTTCCTATATATATGTACGTAATAAATAGGCCATTCTCTTGATGAGAATGCTGCTCCATGATAAATTGAAGAGTAAAATACACTGACACCCCCTGTAGATAATCATAATAACACTCATCACCCTTCTAGTTTTTCAAGTAACAGTCAGTATCCTTCTAGTCTACAATGTGTAACATTCACTACCCCTAGTGTGGTTGACCAACTAATATTTAAAAATATTTTTAATATAATGTCTAATACACCCTTCAAGTTATAATGTTTAATTTCTCCACTAAATATAAATTTGTATATCATAATTTTTACTTTACTTGATCTAATTAATTAAATTATGAAATTGTGCAATAAATAACATAAAAGTCAAAAAATAATAAATATTCATTTTATAAGAAAAATAAAGTCATACAATTTTTACTAATTAAATTTCTCAAATATTAAAATTTACGTGATATATATTCAAATATTTTTTTGTAATTAAAAAGTATAATGTTAATACCCATAAAATTATAAATTAACGCAAAAAAATAATTATTATTTTTTCAAATATTAAAATTTACGTAAAACAAACTTATTATTACAATTTAAACGAATCTTATTACTCATATAAAAAAAGGATTAAAAATTATATTAATTATTTTTCTCATATATTAAACTAAACATAAGTAACACTTAAACATAATTATTTACAGCTTAAAATGACAAATGTTGTTATTCAAAAAAATGAAAAAATATATTAAAAGAATTTCTTTTTACAAGATAGAGGTAGTAATAAATATAATTATATTTTTTTATTTAACATTACATAAAAATAACGTCAATTGTATACTAAAAAATGTAATCAAAATCATAAACATCCCAATTTTTTATATATACTCAATAAAATTTAACATATAAAAATTGTAATATGAAACTAAAATTCAAATAATATATTTTTGTTGTTAAGCACCAAAACTAAACTATCAATATACTCAATCACTCTAATTAGAATAGCTTCATTAATAATTTAATTATTTTTTTTTAATATTTGTATCACTTATCCAAAAATATGTGTTAATTAAACTAAATTAGTTTTTTTATAAGTTACCAACAATTTAAATGAGATAGTTTTAATTACAAATAAAACTATAATTAAAATGTATTGTATTAAAAAAAGGATAATTAAACACACACACATATATATATATGTGTGTATATATTATTTAGTAATTAAAATTTGATAAAATACAAGGGTAAATATGTAATTTTATTTATTTAGTCAACCCTAAAAATTTGCAGGGATACTAACTGTTACTTAAGAAACTAGAGGGGAGGTGAGTGTTATTATGATTATCTAGAGGGGGTGTCATTGTATTTTACTCTAAATTGAATAAAAGCTGTCGAATTGGTCTATTTTTTTACATGTATCGATTGAAGTGTTTTTATATAATGATAGAAAAAATATTCATTGGTTAAATGAAGTGATTTTTGGGCATTCATACAAAGAAGATACATGCTTCAAATTTGACTAATTGTGATATATTAAAAATTACATTTTTTTAAAATTATTTCTTCATTTGAATTCGAAGTAAATTCTTAATTTATTTGTGTGTATATATATATATATATATATATATATATATATATATATTGTGTGTGTTTGGTGGGGGGAACTATTTTCTTTCATAATTAAACGAAGCCCAAAACAAGACAAATATGCCGCAGAGACCACACCAATAAGTACATCATCATCAAACTACTTTAAAAAATGGTCCGAATTTTGGTGGGCCAAAATATATAAATACAAACCCATGAAGTTCACGAGTAATGGCCGATCCAAATTGTGGATCGAGGGTGTTTTATGCCTATTTTTTTGAGCTTAGAGTGAACGGGTCGGGTCGGGCCAAAAAATCCGAATTTCTGTGAACCAAAAAAATACGGCCTAAAGCCCGCATTTTGACATGCGGACCGGACCGACCCGCAGGCTTAGGCCCGTTTGCCGAGTCTACCAATAAGGCAGTAACTCCACGGCACATGTTACGAGTAATTTGCTCTACTGACTTATTCATTCATGCAGGCTGAGATCGTCCAAATGGGCCAGACCTTATTGAAAGGCTACAGGCCTAAATGAGTTGGAGGCTTGGAGCCTCAGTCTCACAGCATGTACTTTCATTTCAGAACCTAAAAATCACATACAGTTTGGGTCTTTTGAATAGCCTGGCCCTCACAAAGCCTTATTAACATTTCCAACAAACATAACTATACTGTTTAATTATTTATTATAGTCATCATTTATCTAGCACTTCATTTTATTAAAAAATACTATATTTTTTTTAATCAATTTTTGTATTGACTTCATGTATCAATTGATGCTAAGAGTCTCATAATCTCATATACTAATACGTTTTTCATACATTTTTTGAAATTAATAATTAAGTAAATAAATATTCATACTAAAAACATAAATTTATTTTACATCAATACTACATGTAATGAATTTCTTTTACACTATAGAATTGTTGTCGAAGGGTCGGTACTCGGGAGAGTCTCAGTCTGTGTCCAATGCACGCTTAACTAGCTCAAAAGGAGACTAGTTAAGCGTCAAGATGAGCTTTAAATAAGAGTTTGAGTGAACTATTTCCAATAATTCCAACGACGGAATTGACTGTCGATAGCATGTTACTTTTCAAAACTTACCTTATTCGTTATTTAGTGAAAAGGTAAAGGGAGTTTTTTTTTTTATTCATATATTTTTTAAATCAATAATAAAATATATAAATGCTCCATACTTGTCAATATGGATATTCATACTAAAAATACAAATTTATTTTGAACAAATGTGGAATGAAATGGATTCTTTTTCTTTATTTTTATATTATAGATAGTAGTAGTATTAAATAATAATCAGTTAAAAATGAAAAGGAGTTGGTTATGACTCCCTCTCACTTCCACTTTTAGTACTATCCACCAGCTACAAATACAATCTCGTCAAACATGGCTGGTGGAAGTGGAAATTGGAATTCAACTACACCAAAACCCTAATTTTTTGATTTTGCACCTAAAATCAAAAACACGTTCCACTCCAATCTCGCCGCCTCCGGCAAGTCCGCCGACGTCCTCGCCACCTCCGGGGACTTCCTCCGTCTCTGGGAAGTCCGGGATACCTCGCCTCTCTTTCGGCCGATGGAAATATATATGGTGCATTCCACCATTATTTACGAGAGTCCGCAACCAGACACTCCTGTACTACTTAGGTTGGCTTGGAACAAGCAGGATTTAAGGTACACGGCAACCATGCATTTTGATGGAGAGTAATAAAGTTGTAATCTTGGATATTCGATCGCCAACAATGCCGGCCGGTGGCAGAGTTTGTTGGAGAGGCATGGGGGGAGTGTGAATGCCATTAGTTGGGCTCCGTTGAGTTGTAGGCATATTTGTTCAGCTGGGGATGATGGGCAGGCGCTCATTTGGGAGTGTACGCACGGTTGCTGGGCCTAATGGGATTGATCCCATATCTGTGTAAACTGCTGGCTCAGAAATTAACCAGCTTCAGTCGTCAGCCGCAAGGCCTGATTGGATTGCTATTGCTATTGGTATTGCATTCTCAAACAAGATGATGCAGCAGATATATGAATTGAACTTCTTATATGTGCCCCATAGATATCTTTGGACATCAAATAGGTAAGTTTCTTTCTCTACACCTTTAATTTGTGGTAGACTGGCAGTGTTGCCAGAGGCATTGATAGTTAAGCAGTATACTCGATCACTTTCGGAATTATAAATATATATATATATATCTTACTTTATGCTTTATGTACGTAATTGGACTTTTAACTTAATTGTTTTTCTTTAATGTAATTCTTGTTTACAAAGCACATCTTGTTGTCTACCTTGTTTGTTCTACATAACCATCAGAGCTAAAAGTTTTGGACTTTGGACAGTCAAAATGTCAAATCTTTCATACCAACTTCTGCTTTTATAAAAAATTTGTCATCCATTTAATTTGCTTTGCAATTTCAAGAGAAGAAAAGCATCAACACTCCCCTTAGGCCTTAGCCATTCAATGTTCATCATAATCCCCACACCACACCAAACACTGCTTCTGCTGTTTGTCAGCATCAAATTCTCAACTTCAAGAATCATCACTATATATTGTATTCATCAAGCTTTCACTTGGCAGCATCTGACATTAATATATACTACAGCTCAAGTTTGAAGTACCAAAAACATCAACCCTCTTCGTTTTCTTTTCTATTTTTAATTTCTAAAAGTTCATCCCGTCTCTTTGTCCTCGAGCTTTTCCACACATTCGACATTAATAGTCTTCAACTCTTGATTTATGCGTAAGAGTGGAATAGCTAGGTTAGAACAACAAACTCTTATATATATATATATATATATATATATATATATATAATTATATCCCAAGAAAACATGCAAGTACACTGTTCGCAAAGTTTACACCTACCCAGGGGCATAATTATGTTAAGGGTAGCATAGACAGTAGCTGCCTATACTGTACTCACAATTTTTTAGTAGTTTTTTTTAAAATTTTGTAACGTTAGGTTGATTTGTATCTATCGCTTTATTTGTTGGTGAAATTGACTTTATTTTGTTCGTCGCTATTGTCACGTTGGAGATAACATTTTCAACTATGCATATTGTTAAATTCACTCTCCGAAGCCAAATGGAAGATAAATGGTTGAATGATTGTTTAGTTTCTTACGTCAAAAAGGATGTATTTGAAATTATTGATAATAAAGTTATCTTGGAACATTTTCAAGTTATGAGATTTATGAAGATAGCATTGTAATTTTTGTAAATATTATTATGATTAGTTAATATTTAAAAATTTTGTAATTTTTGGATTTATTACATTTAAGAATTATTTATTTTATCAACAAAAATAATTAAAATCCGACGTTGTACCTAGCCCCAAACTAAAAAGAAAAATCTTCACTTGAAATAAGAAATAAGAAACAAGAAATAGGGATGATCAACATACATTTAAGTACATAAATATATACATTTGCTGGTCTACTTACCACCCGGCCAGAACACCCCACACTTTTCATGGGAGCTTTATAAATCATTTTCTTCATATTATTAAACTTCTCCTCTTTTCCTAAGGGTTGGTTGAAATTTGAAACTACAATTCAAGTTAAAGATGTAAACCTCAAAGAATTTCCGGATTGGGCTTTTAAAAGAATCCAGTTTTAATTGCAAGGTTGTAATAAGTATTCTTATTTAAAACACTTACCATATTACATAAATGATATAAAAAATAATATTAAGAAATTGATATTTGTACAAGTAAAAACGATACCTTTACAAGTTTCTATCTCACATAATGCTGGACTCACTTTCTATTCATTTAAGATGAATCTTATGTAATTATCATTTTTATAGGTTGAAATATCAATTCCCTATTATTATGTCTAGTTTTAATATTGAACCAGTGTTCTAAAAAGCGGCATCGCCCCTTTGGCGCATCGCCTAGGCTAAACAATCCCTCCAAGAAATTAGGCAGGTCCTAGGCGGGCAGACTATGGGCCAAGGCAGAGAAGTTTTTTTTATTTGAATAATTACCTAAACCAGATTTTGTTATATTTATTTATCTAATGATTTACCATATTCATAATGCAGGTTGTAGCATATCAAATCAAAATAAGAAGTGAACAAGATTAAGTCAAAATGAATAATTTTATTATAGTTGTAATTTTTTGAACTTGTACCAACTTCAAGTTATATAAATGATGACACATTTGTAATATTAGTTTAATTCAATATAATTCTTAAATTTATGTTTAATTTCTAAGTTTTAATATTGAATTCTTAAAATTTACTATTTAATATCAATTTTGTTTATGAATAAAACTAATACGTTAAATATATGTGTTTTAACTTTAAGTAAAGACCTATATTATCTTTATTATAGATTATTTTGCTTTATATTATTCTTTTGTTCGGATAAATATAAGATAGATTATTAAAATTGACTTACAATAAAAAATCCCGCATAGGCCCTTCGGTCGTCCGCCTCCCACCTAGCGCCTTTTAGAACATTGATTGCAACACAACAAAATATACAATTTGCACCCTAAAACTTGTAGGATTGTTGAGGTTTGCACATCAATATTTTAAACGTATCTAAGTGCACCCCAAAGTTATTTTCGAGATTTTATTTGGTAAAAAATGAGGATGTATTTTGTTTAGTAGAAATAACTTTGGGGTGCATTTTGATCAGTTTAAAATCTTAAGGTACAATTAAATACGTTTTAAACATTGAGGTGCAAACTGTATTTTAGTCTTCTATAAGCTTTAAATTTACGTTTCGATCACATCATATTAGTGAATACCAATACCGCATAGTGTGATCTTAGTCTAATATTTTTGTACCAAAATTGCACTGCTTAAGCTAATAGTATAGGGCAAAAATGTCTAATTATTCGTGGCAATTTGATTAGTTTCGATGTGTTTTCAATTTAAATTCTCATATATATATATATATATATATATATATATATATATCGTTTTCTCTCAATTTATCACACCCCCCAAATCCATGCACTTGATACAGTAGTCTTGCTGTTGACTAACCAACATCTCTTTTAACATCCACCTATAGGGTTTCGGCACAAAAACGCAGTGAAAATAAACCAATTTAAAGGCAATTCCGAAATCCTAAAACAGGATCCATGCGAAAAATTCAATTAATTCAGAGGTTAGAAATTATACCGATTATTAAAGCTAGAATCGATGCGGTCGAATCTTCAACGCAATTCGAACGAACTGTGTCTCTATGGTATCCACACGAACGTTCTGCCAATCGTCGTACGATCTGCAAAAGAAGGAAACGCGGTACTAGCCACCAAAGATGAGGATTTTCTAAAACTGTTTTCTATCTAGTCTCTCTCTAAGAGCGGCTAGGGTTTTGGTTAATGAATAATACCTAAAATGGTTGCTACATATCATATATATAGCGATTAAAAGAAATTATTCAAAACCTAATTTAGTAAAATACAAATTTATATATATATATATCTTAATTAAGTTTTACTTGATTAATATACCTATATATAAATTATCCTATTAAATTTAAATACTATCAATCATATTGACATATTTAAATCTTTATAATTTAAATTAATTCTTTTTTAATTACGTTCTATGTGTGTGACCCATATAGTTATTATTATGTTGGCAATAATTTTAAAATCATATTATAAAATTATAAACGATGAGAATGACATCTAGTAATGGATCACTGCTACCCAAGTAATAATAAGATCGATGATTCGATACAACCTTTTCGTGACCAATGTTTCAATGTAATTTAATCCTTTTAACCTTAATATCCTAGATTAAACTCGAGTCATAGAATGTGTCATACTCTTCATAATTTAATCTGAGTTTTCTTGATCAATGAGTAGACTATATGAAACAAATCACTATTTGAGCATGACCATGCATTTCATAGTCCTACTCAATCAAACTTATGGATATCATCCCTAATATATAGGATGGTTAAATTCCATCTAGATCACTCATATTCCTCACACGATTCATGATGTACCCAATAATCACCTTTATAGTCCACCATATTAAAGGTTACATTTGATGATATCAAAGTACATAAATTCCCGTGTAGTAACATAGTGATTTCAGGTCGGAGGACCATTACATCATATTCACTATGAGAATTGCTAATGACACTTCGCATAATGTTCCACATAGAATTCTCATGGTGGGTCTGTCCAGTACATCGTTCTCTAACATATACCTATGCATTGACTTAATATCTCATATATTTATGACCAATGAGATTTGGTCATCAGTCAATCCACATACTAGTCTTAATGCATCATTGTTGTCCCACCAATAATGATACTCGACTAGGAACATTTAAGAACAATGATACTAATTGTAATTATATAATCTCATGTTCAAGTCACATACTTCAAACTATATAATTTGTATCACTATTGTGACGCCCCCAAAATAGGTATACATCACCTATTCTGAGTCGCCAGATACATGCTCCATAAAAATCAAATACAACTTAATTTATACAATCATTTGAATCGTAGATGCAGTACGACAAACGATAAGTTGTGAGTTTCAATACAAAATCTATGTAACTCTCATGGTGCCTCGACCACAACACCTTACAAAGGTACTTTACATAAAAGTACAGTCAATAACTGTTTTAAAAATTAAAATCTTTGGAAAAAGCTCAAGGAAACCTTCATACATAGGAGGCCATAAATCTAAGTTATGATAGATATCATATGCCGAGAGAATTATCCTTGGTTAGTCCAATAGACCCCAAAGAAAAACGAGAAGATTACTATCATGTTCCTTCCAATGATGAGTCTTCTCTTGACATATAATTATCTCAGTTATCTCCAAGTGAGAATTATATCTCAAATATACTCCAAGATTATAAGACCCCAGCTTTTATAAATAAAGATGAATTTTTTCTATAAATATTATTTTTGAATATTATGGAATAAATTTGATATAATGTTATAGTTGTGGGTAATATTTATAAATTTTGCAAAGTATGCAAGTTGTTATAAAATATTCGTTTGGTCGGGGAATATTCTTTTTGTTAGGGAATATTCGTATGACAATGGCTCAATCATTGGTGGACCCCTACTTGTAATTATTATTGTCGGATTGAAAAAGCGACAAAAAAACATTTTATAAAAATAACTACGGAGGTGTTACCGTTAAAAGCTGTTAAACTACCCGGTGGTAAAAGTACAATGAATATGCGTAGTTGCAAGTAAGCACTCAGTATTGATTATTGATGCTTTACGTGAGAAGTCACTCAAATTATGCTCAATTATTGCTACGAAATTCTTTGCATCATATCTCTTATATTATTGATTCAATTATTGTCACAAGATCATCCGTATAATATGTTATAGTATTAAATCAATAATTGAGACGACAAGTTATAAATGATTAATAATTGTTGAAAGATTAAATATGTGTTGATGAAAAAAAATGATTTGTGGTAAGTTTGATTATTTTATGGGGGCTCATATGTCATCATCTAAGAGTCTCTTCAATATAGTAATTACCTTCGTCGATAGTAATTACCCTTGTGAATAGTATTTACCTTCGTCGATAGTAATTACCCTTGTGAATAGTATTTACCTTCGTCAATAGTATTTACCTTCGTTAAAAGTAATTACCTTTACCGTAGACGTCGAACCACTTGTCGTTTCACATTACAAAGCGTCGAACCACTTGTCGCTTCACATTACGTCCGAACCACTTGTCGTTTCACATTACAAAGCGCCAAACCACTTTTCTTTTCACATCATTAGTCGCCAACCACTTGCCTTTTTTCACTAAGAAAAAGCTAGAAATCTTCTATAAATAGAGGCCTAGGGCTTCATTATTTTCACGAATTCATTCAAGCTATAGAGAGAGAAAGTATAGAGAGAATAAGAGAGAAAGAAGAAGAGTATTTTGTTACTACACTCGCCGCGATATTCAATCTCCCAACAAATGTAAGGGGTGTTATTCTTTCTTATTCATGAAGAGAACTGTTGTTATTCCATTGCTTATTATTCATTTGGAATAACTCGTATAAGTGGTTTACCCTATACTTGGTGACATTCTTCTATTATTCTCATTGGAACATCCATGCATGTGTTTTACACCTGACTGGTTGCGTCTTTTTATTATTATTCCGTTGAAACATCCTGCATGTGTGTTTACACCGTTCCGTTTTTATTATTCTCTGGAACATCGGTTTTACACCTTAATTCTTTTTTTATTACATTGGAATATCCTATCGTGTGTTTTACACCGGATCTCAGTTTCATCTTTATTATTCTCATTTGGAACATCCTCGTCGGGTGTGAATTTCACGACACGGTTCCGTTCTTTATTATTCTCGCTGGAATAACACATCATCATGCGCGGTCTATCGCATGCACGGTGATTTCTTTTGTTATTCCATTCTTTATTATACCCAATTGGTTAAAACTTTGACTTCTATACTCCATGAAATTAGTGGAATATCCTTGATATTTGCGTTTCATCCAGTATCTTTTCATGAAAATATTCTTCTGATCATTCTTGAATTTTACTCTACAAAACAGTATCATGTTGATAATTTGGACGTTAATAATTCCTGGATAAAATAATTCTTGAACTTGTTTTATTGAATTCTTATATCATTGTCATCATCCTCATGTTTATATTTTTTAAAGTCATCTGTGCTTCAGTGGTGCATAGATGGACTTGGTATGATTATGACCGAGAGACTATTCTTGTGTAATCATGACCGTAATATTACAAATGATGTGGTAAAAATCCTCGATTGGTAGTAGTGCATTGATGGACAGCTTGTTGGCATGATCATGACCATTAATGAATACACAAATATTCTTGGCCCGTAGTGCATGAATAATTGTGGTCGTGATACTAAAGAATATCCTTGGCAGTAGTGCAAGGGGTGATTCGATGATGTGGAATATTTATTAAAGTCGAGTCTCAATTATAACAATGATGAAAAACTTTTAAAACCTAAAGATAGTAGACTTTATTTTCTACTTGACTCTTTTAATGGATTGCGTATTCCATTGCAGCTTAAACCGTCAGTTTATCATTGTATTTTATCGCTTTAACATTGTTGAAGACTATTGATAATTTATTACTGCATTATCTTAGTCATAATATTTCTTCTTTGGGCTAGTTGAGCTCACCCTTTCTTTCACTTTGTTTTCTTGAAATGAGAATATAGGCGGGACGAGTCGGGAAGCGAGTGATGGTCCCGAAGATAGCATTAGTAGTCCTCACTATTCGTGAAATAGTGTGATAATAATTGTAATGAGGACTCCTTTTTGAGTTTGTATAATATCTAGTAAACGATATTTGTATTTAAACTCACGATTTATGTCGTATTATACACACGGCGATTATGTTAGTAAGTTGTATTTAAATTCTGTACCATGTAAGTGGCGACCCAAGATGGGTGATGTATACCTAATTTTGGGGGCGTCACAAAGATCATATAGGTAGTGCTTGTTGATATACTCAGCAAGTGGATGTGCACAACCCTGTCTTATGATAACATGAGATTGTATGTCATTAGACATCTTGTATGATAGTGGCAAAACACCCTTCCAAAGTTGGGTTCTCATCAACCTATTGTTGTTCACCAAAATCAATTATCAAGTGACGTGTAAAATACGACACGCACATCTTAGGTCCTCAATGCAAATATATATTGCATGTCATGCCGTTTTATAATGTATTGAGAAACTTCAACAGTCTCGGACCATCTCACTATTTCCCTGTTATCCCCACTCGACCCAGCTACACTCTTATTAACTGAAAGGAATTGTGAAGCAAAAGGGTGAGCACAACTAGCCCAGTAAAGAATATCATGACTAAAGATAATTAAATTATCAATAGCATTCATCAGTAATAAATCAAATATTTAGAACATATGGTAGATGATAAAACTTTTCAACCATAGTTGCAAATGAACGAGCAATCCATTAAAGAGTCAAATAGACCATCGTGTCTATTATCTTCTCAAGTTAAAAGTCCACCAATAATGTTTTATCCTCGTAACATCAATCAACAATTCATCACAATCATATGAATAACTCATAATCATAATTGTGATTTGAATCCCTTTTCGCACCTTAGATGAAGATAATTTTCATCACCTATCTTCACCGAAACATCAAAAAGTATGGTTATACCAAATCACAATTTCTCGCTTTCATAATCATACTAATAAATTCATCTTTGCACTACTGACGAGAGATATACAATCAGATAACCCGAATCAATAGGTTCATCTTTGCACTACGGGCCAAAGATATACAATCAAAACCAATAATCTTTGAGACTCGACAATATATAGTATCACGACCACGAATTATCCATGCACTACGAAAAACGATATTCATGTTTTCAATTACGGCCACGATTATACCGATAAATCCTCAGTCATAATCATACCAAGTCCATCTATGCACTACGGGCCAAAGATGACTTTTACCACATCATTTGTAATATTACTACCATGATTATATTTGAATAATCCTCGTCATAATCATACCAAGTCCATCTACGCACGTAAGCATGTATGACTTTCAACACAATATAAGCGTGAGGATCATGACAATGATATAAAGAATCAATCAAATGAGATAAAGGATAAATATTAAACATTTATAATATAATTTATCCAGGGTTCAAGAATATCCCAATGTTATCAATCACTTAATAATCTCATAATCTAATATCATTAATATTATAACAATATTTTAATCACTTCTTAAACTTATAAACAATTTATTTCAATTGTTTACACTTTACCACATAATGCATTTAATCATTCAAAATGCCATACTCATAAGATATCATCACCAATGATCAAATCCTCATCAAAATATGCATATACCCTATATAAGATTCCCAAGCCATAAAATCCTATTTTCCAATTTTGTTACTTCACATAACATATTTAACTCATATGTTCGTAACTAAACCATTTTCATGAAAAATACCAAATCAGTTCCAAAAATATTTCTTTTCTGGGATTTAGCAGAATATAGTCCCATAATGAACATATATTTTTCTCGGAATTTTTAAAATTCGTTTACTATTTTTCAAAAATCAATTTCTAATTAATTCCTTAAGAAATTAGCTACCTCAAGTTTAACTCCAGAAATTCCCAAATCTTGGAAGGATCTTACACATGTTAACATGAACTTCCAGTTTAAATTTTATGGTCATCGGAGTTATAGAACTCCGGTTATAGCGTTTTTTGTCGGAAAAATCTAAATATTGAAATGGTCATAACTTGTTCATTTTAAGTCGGAATGAGCTCATTTTTAAACAGGATGTTCTTTATACCATATACTTTCATGTCCCAAAAGGACAAAATTTTTCTCACAAATTAAGTGGCCGAAACAGCCCTTACAAAATTCTGGGCAGAAGATTTTTGGCAATTTTCAGTTTTTGACTCCTTTGCTAAAATCAGTCCACACGAAAATCTACAACATTGTTTCCAGTGATTCCACTTGGAGATGCTACAAAACTCATTGACCTAACTCTAGAACTTGACCACACTCAAAAATTCAAAATATAATAGGAGATATGGTCAATTGAATTTCATGTTCCGTTTACACCAAAATCTGATTTTTCAACCTTTTGTGATTTCTAAGAAACTTTCATGTTTTCACATAATAACCAACATAACTCATCATAACACTTACTAATACTTCATGTACCCATGATTTTCATCAGTCCAATGCTTTTATTATGACTCTCATCATAATCAACGTAAACAAATCATTTCCACAATTTAATAAGGAATGAATACAAAGGATCATTCACCAAGCATGTGGTAATTCACATAGACAGATTATTCCAACAGAATAATAAAGAATGGAATAATAGAAGGATTTACCATTCATTCGATAGAGACCGCATGCATGAAGTTATTCCCAATGAATAATAAATAATGGAACCGAATCCACAGAACGCCTGCATGTGATATTCCGCTGAGAATATTAAATACTGGAATAATAAGTAATGGAACCCCAGTCCTGTAAAATGCACGACATGTGATATTCTAGCAGAATATTAAATGCGGAATAATAAATAATGGAACTAGGTCCGGCGTAAAACGCATAGACAAGATATTCCAACAGAATATTAAATACGGAATAATAAGTAATGGAACCATTAGGTCTAAACGCATAAGCATGCATGACGGGATATTCCGCGAATAATAAAGAATGGAATAATAGAAAATTTTCACCATGTATACAGTACTTTGCATATACAGGTTATTCCAATATAATAATAAAGAATGGAATAACAGAAGAAGTTCACCGTGTATGCGATGACTTGGCGATAAACAGGTTATTCAACGTAATAATAAGTAAGGAATGGAATAATAGAAGTTCTCTCTTCATGAATAAGGAATAAATAATATCCCTTACGGATTTTACAACAAATAATATCGCTACCTTATAAAAGCTGGATATAAAGTAGTGAAGTAGCGAATACTCTTCTTCTTTCTCTATAGATTTTCTCTATAGCTTTTCTCTATAATTTCTCTCTATAATTTCTCTCTCTAGAGTTTCAGTGAATTCGTAAGAAATAATGAAGGAATGAACTTCTATTTATAGAAAAACTGAGAGTGGCTCTTGTTGTAAGACCCCAACTTTTATAAATAAAGATGAATTTTCTATAAATATTATTTTTGAATATTATGGAATAAATTTGATATAATGTTATAGTTGTGGGTAATATTTATAAATTTTGCAAAAAGTAAGCAAGTTGTTATAAAATATTAGATTTGGTGGGGAATATTCTTTTTGTCGGGAATATTAATACGACTACTCAATCATTGGTGGACCCATGACGGAAGTATTGTCGTAGTTAAAAAGCGACAAAATTATCTTTCTATAAAAATAACTAGAGAGGTGTTACTGATTAAAAGCTGTTGAACTACCCGGTAGTAAAAGTACGATGTCTGTCTGTAGTTGTATAGTAGCACAAGATATTGATTATTGATGCTTACGTGAGAAGTCACTTCATTTATGCTCAATTATTGCTACGATGAATTCTTTGCATCATATCTCTTATATTATTGATTCAATTATTGTCACGATATATCATCGTATAATATGTTATAGTATTAAATCAATAATTGAGACGACAAGTTATAAATGATTAATAATTGTTGAAAGATTAAATATGTGTTGATTAAAAATAAAATGATTTGTGGTAATATTTATTCAATCCTTGATGTATATAAAGAAATTACATTATGAGACGTTTGTGTTAAGTTTGATTATTTTATAGGGGCCCATATGTCATCATCTAAGAGTCTCTTCGTCAATAGTAATTACCTTTGTGAATAGTAATTACCTTCGTCAATAGTAATTACCTTTACCAGAAGTCGAACCACTTGTCGTTTCACATTACAGGCGTTGAACCACTTGTCGTTTCATATTACAGGCGTCGAACCACTTGTCGTTTCACATTACGAGCGTCAAACCACTTTTCTTTTCACATCACCAAATACGAGCCACTTACCTTTTCACATGGCGGTCTTAAGCTAGAAATCTTCTATAAATAGAGGCCTAGTGCTTCATTATTTTTCACGAATTCATTTAAGCTATAGAGAGAAAAGTATAGAGAGAATAAGAGAAAAGAGAAGAAGTATTTTTTGTTACTACACTACCGCGATTATTCAATCTCCTACCAAATGTAAGGGGTGTTATTCTTTCTTATTCATGAAGAGAACTGTTGTTATTCCATTGCTTATTATTACATTGGAATAACTTTTGTATACGCGGTTTACCTATACTTGGTAACATTTTTCTATTATTACATTTGGAACATCACATGCATGTGTTTTACACCTGACTGGTTCCGCCTTTATTATTATTACATTGGAACATCACATGCATGTGTTTTTCGGGACACGGTTCCATTCTTTATTATTCTATTGGAATATCACATCACATGCGTTTCTGTGGGACTGGTTCCGTTATTTATTATTCACATGGAATTTGAATAACTTTTTATTTATGTCGCATTTAATCGCGTGCATGGTGATTTCTTTTGTTATTCCATTCTTTATTATACCCAGTTAGTTAAAACTTTGACTTCTATACTCCATGAAATTAGTGGAATATCCTTGATATTTGCGCTTCATCCAAAGATCCTTTCATGGAAATATTCTTCTCAGTATTCTTGAATTTTACTCTACAAAGCGATATCATGTTGACATTTTGGATGTTATTGGTTCTAGATAAATTAATTCTTGAACTTGTTTTATTGAATATCATTGTCATCATCCTCATGTTTATATTATGTTGAAAGTCATACGTGGCACATGGTGCGTAGATGGACTTGGTATGATTATGACCGAGAGACTATTCGGTTGTAATCATGGGTAGTAATGTTACAAATGATGTGGTAAAAATCCTCGATGGCCGTAGTGCATTGATGGACGAGTTGTTGGCATGATCATGACTATTAATGAATACACAAATATTCTTGGCATTAGTGCATGAATAATTGTGGTTGTGATACTAAAGAATATCCTTGGCCGAGTAGTGCAAGGGTGATTCGATGATGTGGAATATTTATTAAAGCTGAGTCTCAGCTATAACAGTGATGAAAAACCTTTTAAATCATAAAAGATAGTAGATTTTATTTTCTACTTGACTCTTTTAATGGATTCTTTGGTTCATTGTAGTTAAACTTGATGTTCATTATATTTTATCGGTTTAACAACATTGTTGTAGGCTAATGATAATTTATTACGCATTATCTTAGTCATAATATTTCTTCTTGAGCTAGTTGTGCTCACCCCTTTTCTTTCACTTTGTTCTCTTGAAAAATGAGAATATAGGCGGGACGAGTCGGGAGAAGCGGAGTAATGGTCGAGAGGATAGCATTAGTAGTCCTCACTATTACGTGAAATGGTGTGATAATAATTGTAATGAGGACTTCTTTTGAGTTTGTATGATCTCTAGTAGACAATATTTGTATTCAAACTCACGGTTTATGTCGTATTATACCACAGCAGTTATATTAGTAAGTTGTATTTAAATTACATACCATGTATCTGACTACCCAAGATGGGTGATGTATACCTAATTTTTGGGGCGTCTCAGTTGGTATCAGAGCTTAGGGATATGATCCCTGGCTAAGATGTGAGAATAGTACTAGGAGGGGAGAGACGGGGAATACCTTCGCTAGTATGACCTACCTAAGTTTATTTGCTATTTTGTTGGTCGGTCAGAATATAGGGATAATATGTTACATGTCAATTAACCTTTTGTTTTGTGGCAGTGTCTGAAAATGACAACCGAGAATGTTGAGAATAGCGATGGAGCACTGAGCGATCGTTGATTCACCACATATCAATAATCGGGATAATGTGCATCGTCGAAGGCGACAATCCTCATGCAAACAACAACACCGACCAAATGATGAATGATCAAATGTTTAGAGGCTTTATGCAATTCATGCAACAATGAAAGAGCGAGCGACTCTGTCCAAAACGTGGGGTGGAAACACGGAAAACTCTCGGCGGTCACCGCTAAACAATTCAAGGAGCTGGGACCACCGGAGTTTAAGGGAGAGCAAAACCACTTACGGCGGAAGCATGGATAAAGCAGATTACCAAGATATTTGATGTCTTGGGATGCTCAGGAAGCAAAAGGTTCCCTTTGCTTGCCCTTTATGTTGCAGCGAGGCGGATTCTTGGTGGAAATCGGTAAAAACGTACTCAACTTCTTTGTCTTCAAGATATCTTGGGAGAAGTTCGAGGGTTGTTCAACGACAAATACTTTCACGAAAGTATTAAGCCACATGAAGGAGGTGGAGTTTATCAAGTTGGAACAAAACAATATGGCCGTGTCATGATCTGAGGCAAAATTTTGCGGAGTTATCACGGTTTGCATCCCACTTGGTGGATAATGAAGAGAAATGGCGAATGTTTTAAGAGGTTTGAAGCGGGAATACGTCAACATCTTATTTCTCATAAACCGTGTTTGTATTCGGATGTTGTAAATAGGGCTCGATTAGTGGAAGCGCGATAACGAGTCAACGCAACTAAAAGAGAGAAGCGGTAAAAAAATTATAATACCGGCGAGTAGTCATCGAAGCGGTGACAACAAGCGTGGAGGAATCAACGGGCGAGATATGGTAACCACTTGGTGGTAATCGGGGCCAAAATAATAAGAATGGACATTTCAAGAAAAGAGATTCAATGATGATGGAAAGAGCGTCGACACCAAAGACCGTTGTTAAGGAAGGAGAAAGACCACCTATCATATGCTTCAAATGCGGAGGAGAGGGACACATCGATCAAAGCTGCGCCATGCCATCAAAGCGTGTTATAATTGTGGAAGAGAAGGTCACTTAGCTCGATTTTTGTCGTTCTGAAGACAAATTCAGCTAGGATGGATGCACCAAAGGTAGTCCCGGAAAAGTCAAAACCCAGTGGTGCAAGAGGAGGCGTTTGTTGTGACCTCCCAGGAGAGAAAGGAATCAAGAATGAGGTCATCACGGGTAAGCTTATCATAAACTCTAATGAAGTCTATACTTTATTTGATCTTGGTTCTACCCATTCTTTTATTTCTCTACTTGCACTCATCGATTAAATTTGACTCAGGAGAAATTAGACTTTGACTTATCTGTGGAAACTCAGTTGGGAGAAACCTTCATTACATCCAATGTTTATAAGTCTTGTTTGGTTCAAATCGGTACCCTCACATTACAGCCGTCGATCTTATTTCATTAAAAATACTTGCATTTGGCGTGATTCTAGGGATTGATTGGTTAACTACTTATCATGCAAAAATTGATTGTTTTAAATAAGGTTGTTAGCTTTCATATTCTAACCAACCTATTATGCGAATTCAAGCGACCAAACCATTAAAATCAATCACGGTCATCTTAAGCCATAAAGCTATTCGTTTATTGAAAAAGCGGATGTCGAGCTTTCTTAGCTCATATCACTGATTTAAACAACAATAAGTCAGTTTTGAACGATATTTCTATTGTTAATAAATTTCCTGACGTATTCCCCAAAGAACTTCCTGGCCTACCCCGAGCGTGAAATTGAATTTTGTATCGACCTTGAACCCGGTACAAAACCTATTTCCAAAGCCCAATGTCGAATAGCTCTATTGAACTTGAGGAGTTAAAGACCCAATGCGAGAATTGTTCGACATTGGCTTTATTCATCCTAGTACTTCTCCTTGGGGTGCTCTGTTATTCGTGTGAAGAAGAAAGATGGGATGTATCGACTTTGTATTGATTATCGGGAGTTGAATCATGTCACCATCAAAAATAGGTATCCATTGCCACGTATTGATGACTGTTTGACCCGATTTGCAAGGAGCCAAATTCTTTTCAAAGATTGATCTTACGTTACGGATATCACCAATTGAAGATTAGAACCGTGACATTCCAAAGACGGCTTTAAGAACTTCGATGCGGGCATTATGAATTCTTAGTCATGTCCTTTGGATTGACTAATGCTCTACTTGCCTTCATGGATATGATGAGCCAGAGTATTCAAGGAATATTTGGATCACTTTGTGGTCGTCTTTTATTGATGACATCCTTATTTATTCCAAAAGTCGTGAAGATCATGAGCAACACTTGAGGTGACACTCCAAAAGCTTCGTGAATATAAGCTTTATGCCAAGTTGAAGAAATGTGAGTTACGGCTTGAAGAAGTAGCATTCCTTGAGCACGTGGTATCAAGTCATGGAATATCTGTTGACCTAGCAAAGATTGAAGCTATTCAAAGTCGAGAACAACCTAAATCGATGGACCAAGAAATCGTAGCTTTCTCGGTTTAGTTTGGTTATTATCGGAGATTCGTGGAAGTATTTTCTCGAATCGCTACTCCATTGACTTCAAATTTCGGAAAGATACAAAGTTTGGTTGGGCGAAGAATGTGAGAAGAGTTTTCAAGAACTCGAGAGAGACTTATTTCAAAGACCTTTACAATACGTGATACCATCGGCTCGGAGGATTTGTCATCTCTGATGATGCTTGAGCAAAGGGTTGGGATGTGTTCTCATGCAACATGGAAAAGTTATAGCCTATGCCTCGCGACAACTCAAAGAATATGAGAGGAATTATCCTACTCATGATCTAGAGTTAGCGGTTTATTGTCTTTACACTTAAAATTTGGAGGCATTACTTGTATGGGGAGAAAGTGGAGATCTTTACGGATCATAAAAGCCTCAAATATTTCTTCACTCAAAAGGAACTCACAATGCGACAATGAAGTTGGCTTGAACTGTTGAAAGATTATGATAATACCATCCAATACCATCCTCGAAAAAGCGAGCGTGGTAGGTAGCGTTGAGTAGAAGATCATATGCAAATCTGAGTGCGATATTGTCGCATGAGCCCATTTGTGTGAGTTGCAAAGGATGGAGATAGAGTTAAAGACTCGGGACGCGTGTGATGATAGCGAGTATCTGAGTAGAATCGACTTTAATCGATAAAGTTAAAGTTGTTCAAGCTACGGACACGGAGCTAATGCATGAGGAAGAAAGTGCAAGAAGGTGCTATCTTGGGAAGCAAGAATCGATGAAGAAGGAATACTTGAGTCAACTCCGGACTTTGTGTTCCTAACGACCGATTTAAAGTATAATATCATGATGGGCGCCTACACACACCATTTACAATCCATCACAGGAGTACCAAAATATATCATGATATTAAATCGTACATTTTTGGTGGAGCAATATAAAGAGAGAGATAGCGTTGTTTATCTCAAGGTGTCTAACTTGTCAACGATTTAAAGCGGAGCATCAAGTACCAAAAGGTCCATTGCAACCACTTGAAATTCCGAATGGAAGTGGGAGCACATTACCATGGATTTAGTTCTGGGGTCTTCCTAAGGTTTCTCGAAGGCGTTGATGCGATTTGAGTCATTGTTGATAGATTGACCAAGTCTGCTCATTTCTTCTGCGTCTGAAGAAACTTATACACTTGAGCGTCTTGCTCGTATGTACATAAAAGAGATTGTAAGACTACATGGTATCTTAGGGTATCCATAGTTTACGATCGAGACCCAAGATTCACTTCACGATTTTGAGTTAGTTTGCAAAAAGCTATGGGCACGGACTTACGATTTAGCTCGGCGTATCATCCTCGAGACGACCGGACGATGGAGAGGACTATTCAAACTCTTGAAGATCTATTAAGACTCTGTGTCCTTGATTTCAAGGGAAATTGGGACAAGTTCTTACCATTGGTGGAGTTTTCCTCTGACAACGATTATCAAGCAAGTATTGGCATGGCTCCATTCGAGCGTTGTATGGAAGAAAGTGTCGTTTCCAAGTATCTTTGGGATGAGGTGGGTGAAGCAACGTTGTTGGGACCGGGAGTTGAGTGCGTATGACTACTAAAAAGATTCAAACGATCCTACAACGTATAAAAACCTCACAAAATCGACAAAAAGTTATCTTGATCTTCATCTAAAGGGCGTGGAATTCGATATAGGAGATCATGTGTTGTTAAGAGTTGCTCAATGGAAAGGAGTTACAAGATTTGGAAAGAGAGGAAACTCGATCCTCGATTCATCGGTCCATTTTAATCCTCGATCGAGTAGGAGCGTGTGGCCTATAGACTTGCTTTACCGCCAAGTATGTCTCGTGTTCATAACGCGTTTTCACATATCCATATTACGTAAATATGTGAAAGACCGAACCACATTATTGAGTTAGAACCGGACGAAATAGCGGAATATTTGGCGTATGAAGAGGTTCATGTTCAAATCTTGGATAAGAAGGAACATATTCTACGCTCGAGGTTATACCTCAAGTCGAAGTTTTGTGGAGGAACCACGATGTTGAGAAATGACTTGGAAGTTAGAATCGAAATGAAATCAAGGTATCCTTACCTCTTGATATACCGTGTACGTACCCTAATTTCGAGGAAATTTCATAAGAAGGGGAGGTTGTAAGACCCCAACTTTTATAAATAAAGATGAATTTTCTATAAATATTATTTTTGAATATTATGGAATAAATTTGATATAATGTTATAGTTGTGGGTAATATTTATAAATTTTGCAAAGTAAGCAAGTTGTTATAAAATATTAGTTTGGTGGGGAATATTCTTTTTGTCGTGGAATATTAAATGCAATGGCTCAATCATTAATGGACCCTGGCGGAAATATTAGTATTGTCGTAGTTAAAAAACGACAAAATTATCTTTCTATAAAAATAACGGTGAAGGTGTTACTGTTAAAAGCTGTTGAACTACCCGTAGTAAAAAATACGATGTCTGGCGTAGTTGTATAAAGAACAACACGATATTGATTATTGATCTTTACGTGAGAAGTCACTCAATTTATGCTCGATTATTACTACGATAATTCTTTGCATCATATCTCTTATATTATTGATTCAATTATTGTCACGATTATCATCGTATAATATGTTATAGTATTAAATCAATAATTGAGGCGACAAGTTATAAATGATTAATAATTGTTGAAAAATTAAATATGTGATGATTAAAAATAAAATGATTTGTGGTAATATTTATTCAATCCTTGATGTATATAAAGAGTCTCATTATGAGGCGTTTGTGGTAAGTTTGATTATTTTATGGGGGCCCATATGTCATCATCTAAGAGTCTCTTCGCAATAGTAATTACCTTCATCAATAGTAATTACCTTTGTGAATAAGTAATTACCTTCGTCGATAGTAATTACCTTTACCGTGACGTCCGAACCACTTGTCGTTTCACATTACTGAGCGATCGAACCACTTGTCGTTTCACATTACGAAAGTTGAACCACTTGTCGTTTCACATTACAAAGGCCGAACCACTTGTCGTTTCACATTCTGAGCGTCAAACCACTTTTCTTTTCACATCACCAACCGTCAAGCCACTTGCCTTTTCATATGGCGGGTCTTTAAGCTAGAAATCTTCTATAAAGAGAGCCTAGTGCTTCATTATTTTCACAATTCATTCAAGCTATTGAGAGAGAAAGTATAGAGAGAATAAGAGAAAGAAGAAGAGTATTTTCTTCTTACACTACTTTATGATATTCAATCTCCTACCAAATGTAAGGGTGTTATTCTTTCTTATTCATGAAGAGAACTGTTGTTATTCCATTGCTTATTATTACATTTGAATAACTTCAGATATCTGCTTTTATTCTATACTTGGTGACATTCTTCTATTATTCTCGCTGGAACATCCTCTGTCACATCACATGCATGTGTTTTACATCTAACTGGTTCCGCTCTTTATTATTATTACATTGGAACATCACATCTCATGTGTTTTTTGGCAGGACTTGGTTCCATTCTTTATTATTACATTGGAATATCATCACATGCATGCGTTTTGCGCCGACTGTTCCGTTATTTATTATTACATTGGAATAACCTTTGCTGTAAGATCTATCGCATGCATGGTGATTTCTTTTGTTATTCCATTCTTTATTATACCCGGTTGGTTAAAACTTTGACTTACATACTCCATGAAATTAGTGGAATATCCTTGATATTTGCGCTTCATCCAAAGATCCTTTCATGGAAATATTCTTCTTAGTATTCTTGAATTTTACTCTACAAAGCGATGTCATGTTGATGATTTGGATGTTATTGGTTCTAGATAAATTAATTCTTGAACTTGTTTTATTGAATATCATTGTCATCATCCTCATGTTTATATTATGTTGAAAGTCATACATGGCACATGGTAGTGCATAGATGGACTTGGTATGATTATGACCGAGAGACTATTCGGTGTAATCATGGTAGTAATGTTACAAATGATGTGGTAAAAATCCTCGATGGGCCGTAGTAGTGCATTGATACGATTGTTGGCATGATCATGACCATTAATGAATACACAAATATTCTTGGCCCGTAGTGCATGAATAATTGTGGTCTTGATACTAAAGAATATCCTTGGCCGTAGTGCAGGGGTGATTCGATGATGTGGAATATTTATTAAAGTGAGTTTCAAATTTATAACGATGATGAAAAACCTTTTAAATCATAAAAGATAGTAGATTTTATTTTCTACTTGACTCTTTTAATGGATTCTTTGGTTCCATTGTAGTTAAACTTGATGTTCATTATATTTTATCATTTTAACACTGTTGTAGGCTAATGATAATTTATTCTGCATTATCTTAGTCATAATATTTCTTCTTGAGCTAGTTGTGCTCACCCTTTCTTTCACTTTGTTCTCTTGAGGAAATGAGAATATAATTTGGGATGAGTCGGGGAGCGGAGTAATGGTCCGAGAGGATAGCATTAGTAGTCCTCACTATTACGTGAAATAGTGTGATAATAATTATAATGAGGACTCCTTTTGAGTTTGTATGATCTCTAGTAGACAATATTTGTATTCAAACTCACGCGATTTATTGCATATTACCACAGCAGTTATATTATGCAAGTTGTATTTAAATTACATTATATATCCATACTACCCAAGATGGGTGATGTATACCTAATTTTGGGGGCGTCACACTTAGTCTTAATGAAGGGTCAAAATGACTCTTGGTAATATTGAAGAGACAACTACTATTTGCGAAGGGGCAATTAACCCTTGGAACACCGAAGAGGCAAGTAACTCTTGGTAATATTGAAGAGACAACTACTATTTGTGAAGGTACAATTAACCCTTGGAACACCGAAAGGGCAAGTTACTATTAAAACTTTAAATCAATGATCCATATTGATTTACTATTATAATTTCAACCAACGATGCGAAAAATTAACACATCTCCTCATGGAATAATATTGTACCCAAAAATGATTTGAATTGAAAATAAATATATTGTTCGAATTGAATAGTACCCCGTGAATAGTACTCATGAATAGTAACTCGTGAATAGTAACTCATAAATAGTAACTCGTGAATAGTAACTTATGAATAGTAACTCATGAATAATAACTCGTGAATAGTAACTCATGAATAGTACTTCCGAAAAGAAAAGTGCCCGAATACTCGATTGAACAATATAACCTTGGGACATCAATTATTATCGAAATAAATGTCGATTTCCACTAACACAAATAATTTCAACACAATGGAACTATCAAATTCATCTTTAATCAACACGAACTTATCTATCATTAATATCATAACTCACAATATTTAACAACCAGTGTCGTTCCCGGAAGGAGGGCTTTCGATAAGGATTTCTCCTTATTGACGCCATGATTAGGTGACCAAACCTCTCCTTGGCGAAAACTTCAGACATTGTAAATATTGCAATTTAATAATATGAATAACTTTGTCGTCTCAATTATTAATTTAATAATATATAAAATATTGACAATAATTGAATAAAACTAAGTGACTTCTCACGTAAGCATCAATAATCAAAGATATTGTACAATACCGTGTGCCACTGTGCAACCACGCGTATTACTGTACTTTTATCAATTTAACCGTTTACTAAATAGAATAATAATTATAAAAATTGAATACTTTCATTTCATAAAATTTGGGGGCTCACAATCTACCCTCCTTATGAAATTTCGCCCTCGAAATTTACGTACCTGGTAGTTCGAAGAGATGAGAATACCTTGCTTTCTTTTCGGATTGTACTTTCCCGGTTATATCCTCTGTATCATAATTTTCCCATTGCTCATCTCCTGTATTTCAGATATCATTCTAAAATATACCTTCAAAACAAAGGTTAATTGACATATCTCAAATTATCAACTTATCAAGTAAAAAAAAATTTAAAAGGTAAGTCACACCCTATCGAAGTATATTACTCGTCTCTCCCCTCCTAGTTATAGACTAACATCTTAGCCAACGACCATATCCTTAAGCTCTGATACCAATTGTGACGCCCCCAAAATAGGTATACATCACCTATTCTGAGTCGCCAGATACATGCTCCATAAAAATCAATTACAACTTAATTTATACAACTGTTGAGCGTAGCGTGCGAGTGCGACAATAGATAAAAACTTTGAGTTTCAATACAAAATCTATGTAACTCTCATGGTGCCTCGACCACAACACCTTACAAAGGTACTTTACATAAAAGTACATTCAATAACTGTTTTAAAAATTAAAATCTTTGGAAAAGCTCAAGGAAACCTTCATACATAGGAGACCATGAATCTAAGTTATGATAGATATCATATGCCCAGAGAATTATCCTTGGTTGGTCCAATAGACCCCAAATAAAAATGAAAAGATTACTATAATGTTCCTTCCAATGACGAGTCTTCCCTTGACATATAATTATCTCAGTTATCTCCAAGTGAGAATTATATCTCAAATATACTCCAAGATCATATAGGTAGTGCTTGTAGATATACTCAGCAAGTGGATGTCCACAACCCTGTCTTATGATAACATGAGATTGTATGTCATTAGACATCTTGTATGATAGTGGCAAAACACCCTTCCAAAGTTGGGTTCTCATCAACCAATTGTTGTTCACCAAAATCAATTATCAAGTGACGTATAAAATACGACACGCACATCTTAGGTCCTCAATGCAAATATATATTGCATGTCATGCCGTTTTATAATGTATTGAGAAACTTCAACAGATCTCGGACCATCTCACTTTATTTCCTGTTATCCCCTTTCGACCCAAATTTACACTCTTATTACACGAAAGGAATTGTGAAGCAAAAGGGTGAAACACTGACTAACCCAATAAAGAATATCATGACTAAAGATAATTAAATTATCAATAGCATTCATCGATAATAAATCAAAGATTTAGAACATATGGTAGATAATAAAACTTTTCAACCATAGTTGCGGTGAGAACGAACAATCCATTAAAAGAGTCGAATAGACCATCGAGTCTATTATCTTCTCAAGTTAAAAGTCCACCAATAATGTTTTATCCTGTAACATCAATCAACAATTCATGTCCACAATCATATGAATAACTCATAATCATAATTGTGATTTGAATTCCTTTTTACCTAGGGCGAAGATAATTTTCATCACCTATCTTCACGAAACATCAAAAATTATGGTTATACCAAATCAAAATTTACGCTTCATAATCATACTAATAAATTCATCTTTTACTACGGCCAAAGATATACTGTTATATAACCCGGTAACCAACAGTTCATCTTTGCCTACGGGCCAAAGATATAGAAGCTGTAAAACCCAATAATCTTTGAGACTCGACAATAGTATCACGACCACGAATTATCCATGCACTACGGGCCCGAGGATATTCGTGTTTTTTCACTGATCGTGATTATCTTGAACAATCCACAGTCATAATCATACCAACTCTATCTATGCACTCTGGGGCCAAAGATGACTTTTACCACATCATTTGTAACATTACGGTCATGATTATACTTGAATAATCTCACGGTCATAATCATACCAAGTCCATCTATGCACGTAAGCCACGAGATGACTTTCAACATAATATAAGCGTGAGGATCATGATGATGATATAAAAAGAATCAATCAAATGAGATAAAGGATAAATATTAAACATTTATAATATAATTTATCAAGGGTTCAAGAATATCCCAATGTTATCAATCACTTAATAATCTCATAATCTAATATCATTAATATTATAACAATATTTTAATCACTTCTTAAACTTATAAACAATTTATTTCAATTATTTACACTTTACCACATAATGCATTTAATCATTCAAAAATGTCATACTCATAAGATATCATCACCAATGATCAAATCACTCATCAAAAATATGCATATACCCTATATAGGATTCCCAAGCCATAAAATCCTATTTTTCAATTTTGTTACTTCACATAACATATTTAACTCATATGTTCGTAACTAAACTATTTTCATAAAAAATACCAAATCAGTTCCAAAAATATTTCTTTTCTAGGATTTAGCAGAATATAGTCCCATAATGAACATATATTTTTCTCGAAATTTTTAAAATTTATTTACTATTTTTCAAAAATCAATTTCTAATTAATTTCTTAAGAAATTAGCTACGTCAAGCTTAACTCCAGAAATTCCCAAATCTTGGCAGGATCTTACACATGTTAACGTGAACTTCCAGTTTAAATTTTATGGTCATCGGAGTTATAAAACTGCAGTTATAGCGTTTTTCGTCTGAAAAATCTAAATATTGAAATGGTCATAACTTGCTCATTTTAAGTCGGAATGAGCTCATTTTTGGACAGGATGTTCTTTATACCATATAATTTCATGTCCCAAAAGGACAAAAGTTTTCTCACAAATTAAGTGGTAAAACAGCCCTTTTAAAATTCAGGCGATAAGCTTTTTTTGGTATTTTCAGTTTTTGACTCCTTTGCTAAAATCATCCACACGAAAATCTACAACACCTTTTCCAGTGATTCCACTTGGAGATGCTACAAAACTAATAGACCTAACTCTAGAACTTGACCACACTCAAAAATTCAAAATATAATAGGAGATATGGTCAATTGAATTTTATGTTCCGTTTTCACCAAAATCTGATTTTTCAAACCTTTATGATTTCTAAGAAACTTTCATTTTTCACATTATAACCAACATAACTCATCATAACACTTACTAATACTTCATATACCCATGATTTTCATCAGTCCAATGCTTTTATTATGACTCTCATCATAATCAACGTAAACAGATCATTTCCACAATTTAATAAGGAATGAATACTGAAAGGATCATTCACCATGTATGTGGTAATTCACATGACGAGTTATTTCAACGAATAATAAAGAATGGAATAATGAAGGATTCACCATGCATGCGATAGAGACCTCACAGACGGTTATTCCCAATGAATAATAAATAATGGAACCAAAAATAACAGAAAGCGAATAAAACAGGATATCCGGCGAGAATATTAAATGCGAATAATAAGTAATGGAACCGGTCCCAGCATAACGCATGACGTGATATTCTAACGAGAATTAAATGCGAATAATAAATAATGGAACCGGTCCGCACAGAAAACGCGCATGTATATCTTCCGAGATATTAAATACTGAATAATAAGTAAATGGAACCATGCAGCGAAAGCATACGTGCATGTGATATTCCGACGAATAATAAAGAATGGAATAATATAAGAATTTTACCATGTATGCGATACTTTGCATATACAAAGTTATTCAATATAATAATAAAGAATGGAATAACGAGAAGAAGTTCACCATGTATATGCGTATTGCGTAAACAAGTTATTCCAACATAATAATAAGAATGGAATAATGAAGTTCTCTTTATGAATAAGAAGAAATAATACCCTTACGTCTGATAAATAATATCCCTTACCTTATAAAGAAAAATCGGATATAGAAGTAGTGAAGTAGCGAAATACTCTTCTTTTTTCTCTCTATATAGATTTTCTCTCTATAGCTTCTTTCTATAATTTCTCTCTATAATTTCTCTCTCTAGAGAGTTTTGATTGAATTAAGTAAGAAATAATGAAGGAATGAGCTTATTTATAGAAAAAAGCGAGAGTGGCTCTTGGTCTTAACGAGGGGTCAAAATGACTCTTTGGTAATATTGAAGAGACAACTACTATTTATTTGAAGGGCAATTAACCCTTGGAACACCAGAAGAGGCAAGTAACTCTTGGTAATATTGAAGAGACAACTACTATTTGACATTGAAGGGCAATTAACCCTTGGAACAATCCAAAAGGGCAAGTTACTATTAAAACTTTAAATCAACGATCCATATTGATTTACTATTATAATTTCAACCAACGGTTTTACAAAAATTAGCACATCTCCTCATGGAATAATATTATACCCAAAAATGATTTAGGTGAAAATAAATATATTGTTAAATTGAATAGTACCCGATAATAGTACTTCGTGAATAGTAACTTCGTGAATAATAACTCGTGAATAGTAACTCGTGAATAATAACTCATGAATAGTAACTCATGAATAGTAACTTTCATGAATAGTAACTCATGAATAGTAACTAAGACACTCAAACCACGAAAAGTGCCCCGAATACTGATTGAAGCAATATAACCTTGAGACATCAATTATTATCGAAATAAATATCGATTTCCACTAACACAAATAATTTCAACACAATGGAACTATCAAATTCATCTTTAATCAACACGAACTTATCCATCATTAATATCATAACTCACAATATTTAACAACCGTGGTCGTTCCGGGAAGAGGGGCTTTCGATAAGGATTTCTCCTATTGGCGCCTTGATTAGGTGACCAAACCTCTCCTTGGCGAACTTCTAGACATTGTAAATATTGCAATTTAATAATATGAATAACTTTTTTGTCTCAATTATTAATTTAATAATATATAAAATATTGACAATAATTGAATAAAACTGAGTGACTTCTCACGTAAGCATCAATAATCAAAGATATTGTACAATGCTGTGTGCCACTGTGCAACCACGCGTATTACTGTACTTTTATCAATTTAACCGTTTACTAAATAGAATAATAATTATAAAAATTGAATACTTTCATTTCATAAAATTTGGGGTCTCACAATCTCCCTTCCTTATGAAATTTCGCCCTCGAAATTTACGTACCTGGTAGTTCGAAGAGATGAGAATACCTTGCTTTCTTTTTGGATTGTACCTTCCCGATTATATCCTCTGTATCATAATTTTCCATTGCTCATCTCCTGTATTTCAGATATCATTCTAAAATATACCTTCAAAACAAAGGTTAATTGACATATCTCAAATTATCAACTTATCAAGTAAAAAAAAATTCGGCTTAGGTAAGTCACACCCTAGCGAAGTATATTACTCGTCTCTCCCTCTAGTTATAGACTAACATCTTTGTCGATGACCATATCCCTAAGCTTTGATACCAATTATGACGCCCCAAAATAGGTATACATCACCCATTCGAGTCGCCATGACATATCACTCCATAAAAATTAAATACAACTTAATTTATACTGTTTGTTGAATCTGTCATGCAGTGCGACGACAACAGATAAAGGTCGTGAGTTTCAATACAAAATCTATGTAACTCTCATGGTGCCTCGACCACAACACCTTACAAAGGTACTTTACATAAAAAGTACAGATCGATAAGCATTTTTAGAAATTAAAATCTTTGGGAAAAGCTCAAGGAAACCTTCATACATGGGAGGCCGTGAATCTAAGTTATGATAGATATCATATGCCCGGAGAATTATTCTTGGTTGGTCCAATAGACCCCAAAGAAAAACGGAGAAGATTACAATCATGTTCCTTCCAATGATGAGTCTTCTCTTAACATATAATTATCTGAGTTATCTCCAAATGAGAATTATATCTCAAATATACTCCAAGATCATATAGGTAGTGCTTGTAGATATACTCAGCAAGTGGATGTCCACAACCCTGTCTTATGATAACATGAGATTGTATGTCATTAGACATCTTGTATGATAGTGGCAAAACACCCTTCCAAAGTTGGGTTCTCATCAACCAATTGTTGTTCACCAAAATCAATTATCAAGTGGCGTATAAAATACGACACGCACATCTTAGGTCCCTCGATGCAAATATATATTGCATGTCATGCCGTTTTATAATGTATTGAGAAACTTCAACGATCTCGGACCATCTCACTATTTCCTGTTATCCCCACTCGACCCAAATTTACACTCTTATTACCTGAAAGGAATTGTGAAGCAAAAGGGTGAGCACAACTAGCCCAGTAAAGAATATCATGACTAAAGATAATTAAATTATCAATAGCATTCATCAGTAATAAATCAAAGATTTAGAACATATGGTTGATAATAAAACTTTTCAACCATAGTTGCAGCGGAACGAACAATCCATTAAAAGAGTCAAATAGACCATCAGGTCTATTATCTTCTCCAAGTTAAAAGTCCACCAATAATGTTTTATCCCTGTAACATCAATCAACAATTCATGTCCACAATCATATGAATAACTCATAATCATAATTGTGATTTGAATTCCTTTTTGCACCTAGGACGAAGATAATTTTCATCACCTATCTTCACCTGAAACATCAAAAATTATGGTTATACCAAATCAAAATTTCTGCTCATAATCATACTAATAAATTCATCTTTGCACTACGGCCAAAGATATACAAATCATATAACCGGTAACCAATCAATCATCTTTTTGCACTACTGGCGCCAAAGATATAGAATATAAAACCAATAATCTTTGAGACTTCGACTTAATAGTATCCACGACCACGAATTATCCATGCACTACAGGGCGAGGATATTCGTGTTTTCAATTACTGATCATGATTATCTGAAAACAATCCTCGGTCATAATCATACCAAGTCTATCTATGCACTACTGGGCCAAAGATGAATTTTACCACATCATTTGTAACATTACGGTCATGATTATACCGAATAATCTTCAATTCATAATCATACCAAGTCCATCTATGCATGCGTAAGCCATGATGACTTTCAACAAAATATAAGCGTGAGGATCATGACAATGATATATAAAGAATCAATCAAATGAGATAAAGGATAAATATTAAACATTTATAATATAATTTATCAAGGGTTCAAGAATATCCCAATGTTATCAATCACTTAATAATCTCATAATCTAATATCATTAATATTATAACAATATTTTAATCACTTCTTAAACTTATAAACAATTTATTTCAATTATTTACACTTTACCACATAATGCATTTAATCATTCAAAATGTCATACTCATAAGATATCATCACCAATGATCAAATCCTCATCAAAAATATGCATATATCCCATATAGGATTCCCAAGCCATAAAATCCTATTTTCCAATTTTGTTACTTCACATAACATATTTAACTCATATGTTAAGTAATTAAACCATTTTCATGAAAAATACCAAATCAGGTTCAAAAATATTTCTTTTCTTGGATTTAGCGAATATAGTCCCATAATGAACATATATTTTTCTCGGAATTTTTAAAATTCATTTACTATTTTTCAAAAATCAATTTCTAATTAATTCCTTAAGAAATTAGCTACCTCAAGTTTAACTCCAGAAATTCCCAAATCTTGTCAGGATCTTACACATGTTAACGTGAACTTCCAGTTTAAATTTCATGGTCATCGGAGTTATAGAACTCTGGTTTTAGCGTTTTTCGTCGGAAAAATCTAAATATTGAAATGGTCATAACTTGCTCATTTTAAGTCGGAATGAGTTCATTTTTGGACAGGATGTTCTTTATACCGTATAATTTCATGTCCCAAAAGGACAAAAGTTTTCTCAGAAATTAAGTGGTCGAAACAGCCCTTATAAAATTCTGGGCAAAAGCTTTTTGGCAATTTTCAGTTTTTGACTCCTTTGCTAAAATCATCCACACGAAAATCTACAACACCTTTTCCAGTGATTCCACTTGGAGATGCTACAAAACTCATAGACCTAACTCTAGAACTTGACCACACTCAAAAATTCAAAATATAATAGGAGATATGGTCAATTGAATTTCATGTTCCGTTTTCACCAAAATCTGATTTTTCAACCCTTTGTGATTTCTAAGAAACTTTCATTTTTCACATAATAACCAACATAACTCATCATAACACTTACTAATACTTCATATACCCATGATTTTCATCAGTCCAATGCTTTTATTATGACTCTCATCATAATCAACGTAAACAGATCATTTCCACAATTTAATAAGGAATGAATACAAAGGATCATTCACCATGCATGTGGTAATTCACATAAACAGGTTATTCCTGTTAGGTTTGTAATATTCAAGAATGCAATCAAATTGCAAAATTAAAGCGGAAACGTGTAAAAATCAGAGTTTAAAATTTTTACAAACCATATACCCGCATCACCCTTTATGCACAATTATTAATTAAACGAAAAAGATAACGAATAAGAATCATACCAAGATCGAGCTTCCTCGTGCAAAGTACACCTCCAATCCTTTTCGCGTTCAACTTGAATCCACCGGTTTGGTTCCTTCCTTTGATCAACGTTAGCCACCCAAGTGTTTGGCCTCTAGAGGTGATCCACCAAGGAAGAAGAAGGATTTAAGAAGATGGGTATTTGGCTCAAACCCTAGTTTTCTATCTCTATAGAAAAGAACGTACTCTCCAACTTTTTGAATTGCATATATCTGATATCTAATATAAGACTCTTCTTATAAAGATATCAAGTAACCCTATTAAAATAAGGTATTTTTAATTAAACTCTTTTAATTAAATGGGCTCCCTAATCTTATTAGGGATAATTAATTAAACTCCTTTAATTAATTTTTCCTCCTAATCCTATTAGGAATAAATGAGAGTATTTATATTAAATTAATTTCTAAACTCTTTTAGAAATTAAAATAATAATAATTGTAATAATATTAATAAGACTCCTCTTATTAATTTATATTTAATATTTCTAAAATATTAAATAATAAATATTAAGCTATTTAATTTATTCTATCACCATAGATTAAATTAAATATACTTAACATATTATTACGATTATGCCATTAACTTCTTTAATAATTATTCTTCCTTTTATGGTGTGACCCTTTAGGTTCTCCATATTAAACCTGTTGTGAATAAATCAATTAGAATAATTCTAATCTTATTTAAATAAATAAATTAAACAATTAATTTATTTAAATAAATAATATTTATTCTACAATAGGATAAGCCTCCCCAAATGATCAACGACTTTCCGGATAATATAGATTTCAACATTAATCAATAAAGAACCTTTGAGTAAATTGTTACTGTATAATTCAATCCTTCCACCATATGAATGTCCCAATTAAATATAAGACATGGAATTCTCGTCAAGTCTTATTTTATTTAATTATATGTATTTCGATCCTTAAATGCATGAACTCAAATAATGCAAATTAGAAACTCCTTTCTAATTTCATTCCCGCCGCCAAAGGACTACTTGGGTTGTCATTTATCGAATCACATATGACATTTCTCTTCTTTATTATTAAGTGGTAGATTCTTTATCGATCATACATTATCTCCATGTACAACTTATTATACCCAAGCATACCCTTTGATATACCCTAGGGTCTTAAGGAATAAGTCAAAGTATAACTCATCATACACAAGATACTATGATGACCTCAAGTCCAAGGATCACTTGTACTACTATCACTACAGAATTCCTATCGACAGAGGCAAGTAAAACTCCATTAGGTATTCCTTAGCGAACCACGCTCAAATGAACTTATTCTCTAATAAGCACCTACATACTTGCTTTAGTGTCTCCACACAAATGATCATGAGATCAATCATCCTTATCCAATGAGCAAAGAAACGTATGTACCAATCTATCCTGGATTCACTAATCCCCAATTTAGTAATCCAATGATTGGGAACTATTTTAGTTTTAAGCTTTCTAAGAATTTAGATCTCATTAGAATGATCATCATCATTATTCTAAAAGCATTGCTTAAAACTATGGGTTTATCACATATTATAAAACAAAGATCATGTAGATAATTAAAAGCCTTTAATAAATTAATACTTTTTATTAATAAATGAATAAGATTGTTACAAAGTATATGCTTTATCATCAAACATGATTGACTTGTGTGCATACTACTTTCAATCTCCCACTTGCACTAAAGCCAATCGTCATGGTATCACATACCCTTCTTCTCTAAGTGACGATTATCCTGCTGTTGGATAAGCTTTAGTTAATGGATATGTAATGTTGTTCATGAGAGTCCACTATCTGTATAGTGATTTCCATCTTTCAATGATTCTAATAATCAAATTAAAGTGCCACAACACATGTTTAGATCCAAGATGAGACTTAGGAACTATTCCTAGTTCTGTAATGAACTTTTAATCCAAACAATCAACTTGCAGCTTCATTTATAGCTATTTACTTTGTCTTTATCACTAAACCAAAGAACTCTTTCTTTGTTTGGAACCTTTCCAATTTACTGCACCACTGTTCAAGATAACGCTTTACCTTAAAGTGGATTTTTCTGTCATCTTGGTCTGTCTGAAAAACTTGAGTCTGTTAAGCCCTTTATTTTTAATTTAGACCCACCATGAATATAATCACATCCTTAGTGCTTGGGTGTTGAGCACTTTAAGATGTTTTCACCGACTCATAGTGAACTTCTCCAAAATATGATTGATCAACATCGTCTCGTACATTTCATTGCATACATGATTGTCACTCATGTGACCTCTCTTTCGTGAGTCCGTGGGGACTATTAAGAGAGATACACTCCATAGCTCATCGACACGAGACATCTCTTGGAGTTTGCCATGCTAAACAACTTTAACATCAAATGAATATACGTTCCTTGGGTTAAGTCGAGCATCCTCTTGTATCTATCTATATAGATTTTATCCCCAATTAAGATACTCTTCCCAAACCATTCATGGAGGAATGTTTAGACAACTTTATCATTACTGATTGTAGCATTAGTATGTCATTCCTTATCCATAGTATATCAACATATAATATTAGGAATGTCATGACGCTCCCCATCGACCCTTTGTAGACACACTAGAACTCTTACCTCATCGTGATGTAACTCGATCATCATCTTCTATGATCGTACCTCATCATCATCATCCATGATGAATTCATACCTCTTAGGTATCTTCTTGCACTATTCCAGATTTACGATTAGGTTGTGGGTACAATAGAGTCTATCTATAGGTTCCTCTTATTTGACTTATAGTGTTTTGTGGTTCTTGAACTCTTCAAGATCTATTATCCTCCCTACTAGCCCTTCAATAATAAACACCTTTATCTTAGAAGGCAGCGTGTTTCGCAACAAACACCTTTCGCTAAGTAGGATTATAGAACATATACCCTAAACTTACTTTAGGATGTCCCACAAATAGACACTTGTCAAATCTTGTCCCAAGCTTATCCTTTGAAACCTTTTCACATAAGTTGGACAACCACTTATCTTAACATACTTAAGATTAGGAATCATCCCTGTCCATAACTTTTATGGAGTCTTGGGAATGGATTTTGAGGTTACCTTTTCGTAGATATGCAGCCATTTCTAGGACATGATCCTAGAAGGATACTTGAATGTCGGTAAAATCATTTTGGACCGTACCATGTTCAACAAGGTATGATTTTTCCTTTCAGATACATCAATCAATTATTACGTATCATGAGGTGTCCATTATGAGAAAAACCATTTGAGATGATCTAGAAACTTATTGCACAAGTATTTATTCCTTGATCTAATCAAAGAATCTTAATACTTTGCCAATTTGTTTCACTTCTGAATTCTTTGAACCTTTCAAATAATTCACACTTATATTTCAACAAATACATACATTCAACTCTTTGAATGATCATCTCCTTTTCTTATACTAGTTTGTTCAATTTACAAAATAATTTTTCACGTAAGTCAAGTATACAAAATCCATTAAGTAATATTCCATTTCTATACAAAACATTATTATTATAAATAGAACAACAATTATTTTTAATTATAATACCAAAGATTTCATTGTCCAACAATAAAATGGAAATAATATTTTAACAAGAATTGGAATACAATAACAACTTATTGACTTAATAGATTTGCCGTAGTAGGCGAAGGCTAAACTATAAGTTTCTATAGCTAATGCAGCAACCTTTGCTTCATTTTCCACACATAGGATTACTTATCTTTGTTTAACTTTCTACTTCTGCTTGGTCCCTTCATAAATCTATATTTATGATAACCAAAGTCGGTATCCAATACCAAAGTAGAACCTTGACTTAAAGAAAAATTATTTTAAATCATGAACAAATTTGTATTTGTAACCAAAACTTCACTAAGCTTCTTTGGTTAGCCTCTGCAAGATGCTTCTCGCAGTTTCTTTCCAGTGTCCAGGCTTATAGCAGTGGAAGCAAACTCCTTTGCTATCCGTATCGATTTTGTTCTTATTATCCTTTGTTTACGCCTTTCTTCGCTTACCTTCTTTGAATCGTTCTTCTTTTAGGAAGATCATTTTTAGCCTACCGATGAGACATGGTCTTTCTTGGTTGGAAAGTGACTCTCAACATTTTTCAACATATTAAGAAAATCAATGAAAGTTATATCTAGCTTGTTCATATGAAAAATTCACAACAATTGTGAAAGAAGTCCGGAGGGGTGAGTGAAAGATCAAATCTTAGCTCAACTCTCCATCCATGACAAAACCAGTTGTCTAATTGATCAATCAAATTGATTATGTTAAGGACTTTTATCTGCATCTTATAGTGCCATTGGCCATTCTAGATCGGAAAGAGCTCCTTAGATATCGATATCTATCGGTCCCCTTTCCTCACCATCAACTACTTGATGCGGGAATATAGTAAAGCATCCATAATTTCATGCGTATTTGAAGCTCATTACTTCGTAAATGCGAGCATGATGCATTGAGCCAATCAGCATCATCATCTCACTTTTTCTAAAAGTAGCAATGTCTTCCTCGGAGGCATTGTCTACAACCATTGCAGGGATAGACGTATTAAGGACATAAGATAACTTTTCAGCCATGAGAACTATTCTCAAATTCCTTAACCAATCCGTTTAAAAGCATTGCTTAACCAATCCGTTTAGTAATCCAATGATTGGGAACTATGGGTTTATCACATATTATAAAACAGCATCATGTAGATAATTAAAAGCCTTTAATAAATTAATACTTTTTATTAATAAATGAATAAGATTGTTACAAAGTATATGCTTTATCATCAAACATGATTGGCTTGTGTGCATACTACTTTCAATTCCAACAGAATAATAAAGAATAGAATAACAGAAGGATTCACCATGCATGAGATAGAGAGAGCATGCAGACGAGTTATTCCCAATGTAATAATAAATAATGGAACCAGTCCCACATAAGCACGACAAAAGCAGGATATTAAAGCGAGAATATTAAATGCGGAATAATAAGTAATGGAACCAGTCCCCGTAAAAAAGCATGAGACGGATATTCTAACGAGAATATTAAATGCGAAATAATAAATAATGGAACCAGTCCGTGAAAGCGCATGACGGGATATTCCGAGCGGAATATTATTAAATCTGGAATAATAAGTAATGGAACCATGTCCGCCAGTAAACGTTATTGCGATGTGATATTCAACGAAATAATAAAGAATGGAATAATATAAGAATTTCACCGTGTATGCGTTACTTTGCATATACAGGTTATTCCAATATAATAATAAAGATTGGAATAACAGAAGAAGTTCACCATGTATGCGGTACTTCGCATAAACAGGTTATTCCAACATAATAGTAAGGAATGGAATAATAGAAGTTCTCTTCATGAATAAGGAAGAAATAATACCCCTTACGGGTACAAAAAATAATATCCCTTACCTTATAAAGAAACTGGATATAGAAGTAGTGAAGTAGCAGAATAATCTTCTTTTTTCTCTCTATAGATTTTCTCTCTATAGCTTCTTTCTATAATTTCTCTCTATAATTTCTCTCTAGAGTTTCAAAGAATTCGTAAAAAATAATGAAGGAATGAGCTTATTTTATAGAAAAAGCGAGAGTGGCTCTTGATGTAACGAAGGGTCAAAATGACTCTTGGTAATATTGAAGAGACAACTACTATTTGCGAAGAAGCAATTAACCTTGGAACACCAAGAGGCAAGTAACTCTTGGTAATATTGAAGAGACAACTACTATTTGCGAAAGGGCAATTAACCCTTGGAACAATCGAAAGGGAAAGTTACTTATTAAAACTTTAAATCAACGATCCATATTGATTTACTATTATAATTTCAACCAACGGTCTGAAAAATTAGCACATCTCCTCATGGAATAATATTATACCCAAAAATGATTTATATTGAAAATTAATATATTGTTCGGGTGAATAGTACCCCGTGAATAGTACTCGTGAATAGTAACTCGCGAATAGTAACTCGTGGATAATAACTCATGAATAGTAACTCGTGAATAGTAACTTATGAATAGTAACTCATGAATAGTACTCCGACACGAAAAGTGCCCCGAATACCCGATTGAGCAATATAACCTTCAGACATCAATTATTATCGAAATAAATATCGATTTCCACTAACACAAATAATTTCAACACAATGGAACTATCAAATTCATCTTTAATCAACACGAACTTATCCATCATTAATATCATAACTCACAATATTTAACAACCGAGTCGCTCCTGGAAAGAGGGGCTTTCCGATAAGGATTTCTCCCTATCAAGTAGCCTAAATTAGGTGACCAAACCTCTCCTCAAGCGTAACTTCTAGACATTGTAAATATTGCAATTTAATAATATGAATAACTTTTTCGTCTCAATTATTAATTTAATAATATATAAAATATTGACAATAATTGAATAAAACTGAGTGACTTCTCACGTAAGCATCAATAATCAAAGATATTGTACAATCTTTGTGTGCCAACATGCAACCACGCGTATTCATCAGCACTTTTTATCAATTTAACCGCTTTACTAAATAGAATACTAATTATAAAATTGAATACTTTCATTTCATAAAATTTGGGGTCTCACAATCTCCCTTCCTTATGAAATTTTGCCTCGAAATTTACGTGCACTCGTAGTTCAAGAGATGAGAATACCTTGCTTTCTTTTTGATTGTACCTTCCCGATTATATCCTCTCAGATCATAATTTTCCCATTGCTCATCTCCTCGTATTTCGAGATATCATTCTAAAATATACCTTCAAAACAAAGGTTAATTGACATATCTCAAATTATCAACTTATCAAGTAAAAAAAATTCGAAGCTTAGGTAAAGTCACACCAAGCGAAGTATATTACTCGTCTCTCCCCTCCTAGTTATAGACTAACATCTTCGCCAGTGACCATATCCCTAAGCTTTGATACCAATTATGACGCCCCCAAAATAGGTATACATCACCTATTCTGAGTCGCCAGATACATGCTCCATAAAAATTAAATACAACTTAATTTATACAATCGTTGAATCATTGTTGTGCGAGTATCGACAACGTATAAAATGTGAGTTTCAATACAAAATCTATGTAACTCTATGGTGCCTCGACCACAACACCTTACAAAGGTACTTTACATAAAAGTACAAATCGATAAGCTGTTTAGAAATTAAAATCTTTGGGAAAAGCTCAAGGAAACCTTCATACATAGGAGGCCATGAATCTAAGTTATGATAGATATCATATGCCCAGAGAATTATTCTTGGTTGGTCCAATAGACCCCAAAGAAAAACGAGAAGATTACAATCATGTTCCTTCCAATGATGAGTCTTCTCTTAACATATAATTATCTGAGTTATCTCCAAGTGAGAATTATATCTCAAATATACTCCAAGATCATATAGGTAGTGCTTGTAGATATACTCAGCAAGTGGATGTGCACAACCCTGTCTTATGATAACATGAGATTGTATGTTATTAGACATCTTGTATGATAATGGCAAAACACCCTTCCAAAGTTGGGTTCTCATCAACATATTGTTGTTCACCAAAATCAATTATCAAGTGACGTATAAAATATATCGATATGCATATCTTAGGTCCTCAATGCAAATATATATTGCATGTCATGCCGCTTTTATAATGTATTGAGAAACTTAATATCATTTACTAAAAGATAAATAAATTATCAATAGCATTCATCAATAATAAATCAAAGAATATATATTAGATGATAAAACTTTTCGGAAACGAAAGCATCCATTAAAAAGAGTCAAATAGACCATCTTCTCAAAAGTTCACCAATAATGTTTTATTTCCGTAACATCAATCAACAATTCACATCCCATAATCCTTCGTAATCATAATTGTGATTTGAATTCCTTTTTCGCATACTGGGGACATTTTCTTCATTAAAATTATGGTTATACCAAAGGAATTTCTTCTCATAATCAGCATAAAGGGTGAACCAAGACTTCATCTTTGACTAGCCAAAGATATACAATGTTAGAAACCGATAATGAAAGAATATCCCAATGTTATCATTCAATTAATAATTATCATAATCTAATATCATTAATATTATAACAATATTTTAATCATCATTTATCTTAGAATAAACTTATAAACAATTTATTTCTTTCAACCTATTTACACTTTATACCAATCATAATGCATTTAATCATTCAAAATGACATACTATCATTCATAAGATATCATCAAATATTATGATCAAATCCTCAAACAAAAAATTTATTTCAATTATACCACTTTATATAGGATTTCATTCAAAATGCCATAATATCATCTATTTTTCAATTTTGTTACTTCATAATATCCTATAACATATTTAACTATTTAACTCATATGTTCAGAACTAAATTATTTTCATGAAAAATACCAAATCAGTTCAAAAAATATTTCTTTTCTTGGATTTAGCGTAATATAGTCCCATAATGAACATATATTTTTCTCGAATTTTAAAATTCATTTACTATTTTTCAAAAATCAATTTCTAATTAATTCCTTAAGAAATTAGCTACCTCAAGTTTAACTCCAGAAATTCCCAAATCTTGTCAGGATCTTACACATGTTAACGTGAACTTTCAGTTTAAATTTCATGGTCATCGGAGTTATAGAACTCCGGTTATAGCATTTTTCGTCGAAAAAATCTAAATATTGAAATGGTCATAACTTACTCATTTTAAATCGGAATGAGTTCATTTTTGGACAGGATGTTCTTTATACCATATAATTTCATGTCCCAAAAGAAAAAAAAAAGTTTTCTCACAAATTAAATGGCCGAAACTGCCCTTACAAAATTCTGGGCAGAAGCTTTTTGGCAATTTTCAGTTTTTGACTCCTTTGCTAAAATCATCCACACGAAAATCTACAACACCTTTTCCAGTGATTCCACTTGGAGATGCTACAAAACTCATAGACCTAACTCTAGAACTTGACCACACTCAAAAATTCAAAATATAATAGGAGATATGGTCAATTGAATTTCATATTCCGTTTTCACCAAAATCGGATTTTTCAACCCTTTGTGATTTCTAAGAAACTTTCATTTTTCACATAATAACCAACATAACTCATCATAACACTTACTAATACTTCATATACCCATGATTTTCATCAGTCCAATGCTTTTATTATGACTCTCATCATAATCAACGTAAACAGATCATTTCCACAATTTAATAAGGAATGAATACAAAGGATCATTCACCATGAATGTGGTAATTCACATAAACAGGTTATTCCAACAGAATAATAAAGAATAGAATAACAGAAGGATTCACCATGCATGCGATAGAGACCTTGCAGCATGAGTTATTCCCAATGTAATAATAAATAATTGAACCCGGTCCCGCGTAAGCGCCTGACAGGATATTCCGACAGAATATTAAATGCGGAATAATAAGTAATAAAACCAGGTCCGGCGTAAAACGCACAGACAGGATATTCTAACAGAATATTAAATGCGGAATAATAAATAATGGAACCAGGTCCGGCGTAAACGCATGCATGTGATATTAAACCGAGAATATTAAATCTGAATAATAAGTAATGGAACCGTATCCGTAAGAACGCATGCAGACGGATATTACGATGAGAATAATAAAGAATGGAATAATATAAGAATTTCACCATGTATGCAGTACTTTGTATATACAGGTTATTCCAATATAATAATAAAGAATGGAATAACAGAAGAAGTTCACCATGTATGCGGTACTTCGCATAAACAGGTTATTCCAACATAATAGTAAGGAATGGAATAATAGAAGTTCTCTTCATGAATAAGGAAGAAATAATACCCCTTACGGGTACAACAAATAATATCCCTTACCTTATAAAGAAACTGGATATAGAAGTAGTGAAGTAACAGAATACTCTTCTTCTTTCTCTCTATAGATTTTCTCTCTATAGCTTCTCTCTATAATTTTCTTTCTAGAGTTTGGTGAATTCTTAAGAAATAATGAAGGAATGAGCTTCTATTTATAGAAAAAAAAAGCTGAGAGTGGTTCTTGAGTCTTAACGAAGGGTCAAAATGACTCTTGGTAATATTGAAGAGACAACTACTACTTTTGCGAAGGGAAATTAACCCTTTGAACAATCAAGAAAAGCAACTCTTGGTAATATTGAAGAGACAACTACTATTTGCGAAGAGGCAATTAACCCTTGGAACAATCAAAGGGCAAATTACTATTAAAACTTTAAATCAACGATCCATATTGATTTACTATTATAATTTCAACCAACATTCGAAAAATTAATAGCACATCTCCTCATGGAATAATATTGTACCCAAAAATGATTTGGATTTGAAAATAAATATATTGTTAGAATGAATAGTACCACAATGAATAGTACTCGTGAATAGTAACTCGTGAATAGTAATTCATAAATAGTAACTCATGAATAGTAACTCATATAATACTTTACAATTCCCTATTACATCACACAATCATGTAAATTATGAGTCAATGCAACACTAAATCTTTCTTCCTATATAACTTCTTCTCCATTTATTTATTCGAAACTTACAATATTAAAAACTAGGTAGTTCTTAGGAAATATAGGGCTTTCCGTTAAAATAACGCTCAATTAAACAACCTTTTTTTTATCAGAGCTTTCTAAACATTGCCAATAAATTTAATATGACATAGCTAAATGATTTAAAAGTTATCAACACTTTAAGTTCTAATTATATTACTTCCTTTCCTTTTTATTCCAGAACCTTCTAAAATTTCTTTATTAACTGTAAATAAAACATATTCGCAATAATAAGTACAAATGCTCAGCAAGTCTAACATATATATATATATATAAATCACACATAGCTCATACATTCTATGACTCAACAAATACATGTTTTGACTCTACAGGTAAAAAAGTTTATACCTTCTATGACTCAATAGATTCATAAGTTCTCACCTTCTCTGACTCACGTGCTCAGTCCACCATCTGCTTCTTGGCGCGTAAAACCCAGCACCTACAACGTCCACAACCTCTAGGCTCTAGCTCTCCGAAGGCGAAACCCCTATGACTGACCCGATCCCTCCAGTTAGAACCTTAGGAATTGTAATTTTCCACTTTATTCGAAAACAATAATAGAATTTCGCTAGAATTTTATCAGGATTTATTTTTAAAAAATAAAAAATTCATACATTACGCTTTTATATTATTTTTTAGTTTTTAAAAATATATTTACAAATGTGTAATCAAATACTATTTTAACTTTATGTTCTTATAAAATTAAAGCACTTTTACTAAACAAACTCTAAGAGTTTTAAGGTATGTGTGAGTCCATGATATAAATTAGGGTTCACATGACCTAATTGAATTGAATGTGCAATTAGGGTTCCACGGCTTCATTAAGGGTGCAAATTAGGGTTCGCATAACCTAAAGAAATAAAGACGGAAAAAGTCGAGAAATAAATGTCGAGACACAAAAGCTTCCCGTGTCCCGAGGCGGAAGACTCGTGGAGCGGCTCGTTTTAGGGAATTGATTGAGGATTGGATTGGTGGCTAGAAGGGCGAGGGCAATATGGGCATTATTCGAAGGACTAAAGGGTATTTACGGAATTTTCACGAAGGTATGTGCCTTGCATATGACTACTTTCGAAAACCTATAAATACCCTTCCATTCCATTTGGAAAGGACTTCTCTGGAGGCCCAAGACTTGAACTCTTGGAAGATCAAAGGGACCCTTTTGGTGACTTAAAGGCTTGGAGATTCCACCTAAAAGCACCAAAAGGTTTGGACATTCTCTAAACTTGAAGGACTCAAGAAGGCTCTTGGAATCCTCATTACCTAACACGGTTCCGGGATTCTGGGAGTTACGCCAAGCGTCGTTGGAGTAATCGCCCACCGTCGTTCTCCCTCTTGATCAATCAATCAATTCCGTACTTTTCGTGGATTTCTCTCCTCCTCACCCAACACGAAACCCTAACCTAGCAAGTCGATTTCCTTGCCCACATTTATTTGGCGACTCTGCTGGGGAGGTGGAGAATTCGTGAAGGGTATGCCCACAACTCGAAGTGGGAGAACTACGAGATAAGAAATGTTTCACCAACAAACAAAGATTACCTCACCGGATCGAGTTCAAGGCGCAAGCCACTCAAGCTTTCAAGGTATGAAACTGGATTTTGACCAACCACTTATTAAAGAGGCGCTTTAGAAGGAAGTTCGACATCACCACATATGGCGATCAACAACAAACCAACGCAAGAAAGCGCAAGCGAGGATGCGGTGGAGCCGAAGCGAATGATGTGCAATCGGAGATGCTCGAGGCATTGAAGGAAGCACGAGAAGGGGCAAGGAATGATGATGGCCATGATCTTTGGAAATCGCGAGGAAGCAAGAGAGAGATGGGGAATTTCCGCCAGCGATTGATCTGATTCCCACTTTCAAGGCCATGTTCCCGGGAAGTTTGCATGGGGAACAAGCGGTGTGGAAGACAATAATAATGGTAGCAACAACAAAGAGAACCACATTGTACCTCCATTAACGGAAAAAGTCAATTGGTTCCATAATAATCAACTTGGAAGCCCGAGCGGTGGTGACGTGCCTGACCTAGGATGGAAGCAAGCCAACCTCGGTGAAACATCATCTCAACTACTATTCCATCATTTTCACAAGTCAAATGCCAACCATTCCAAGCGATGTCCGGTGAATGAGCGGTGAACTTCCACCGATGCAATTTGTTCATGATCAAGTGTCCACCAACCAATTTCTCTACCATACACACCGTGCGTCGCGGCGATATATCACAACACCCGGAGAGTTCACGCTACTGAGCCGTATGTGACGAAGGATGATATGATTAGCGTGATCAATCAACTACGCAGAGCGAGACATCTCGACCCTCGGAGTTGGACTTTACTCCTCCTTACCTGCACACATTCGGAGGCAACCTTACCCAACGGGGTATATTGAGCACCCATGATTTCCAAAATACAACGGAGAAAAAAGGAAATGCTAGGGGAACATATTGCCGAGTTTGTAAGTCGATGTCTCAAGTGGCTCGGATATGGCGAAGTGAAACGACCACAACTTGTTGATCACGGGAATTCAACAAGACTTTGACGGATAGTGCCTTTAGTTGGTACTACAATTTGGAGAAGAATTGAGTCCATGATTGGGATGACTTAAAATTACAATTTTTCAAGAAATTTTTCTATGTGCAGAAACAGGTAACCATTGTGGAGCTTATGCGGTTCAAGCAGAAACCGAATGAGGAGTTGTCAGATTATGTTGTGAGTTCAGGGCCCGAGCACAAAAGTCTGCAGAGAATCAATTGAAGAAAAGAACTTAGTCAGCATTTGCAACAATGGTGCCTTGGATTCTTTCAAGCCCCACCTCATCACCAAGGCTTGTGATTCCTTCAGCGACCCTCTCATCTTTTACACAAGACTTGGGAGGAATCGTGACATTGCCCACTAACCATCGACGGTTACATGGAAGGGCGAAGAGCGACAAGCTGTGGCTTTGGGTGACTCTCACCAAAAACCACAAGTCTGAAGAAGGAGAAACACGAGAAAAATTTTAACAAAGCGGAGAAAGCTGAAGACAAATATGCAAAAAGCCCGGTCCGGAGGCTATCACGTATAGTGAGAAAGCATTGAGGGGTTTGTATGAACAATGGGTTGAACATGGGTGGTGAAACCCCAAAGGCCTAGATTTGCGTTGTGGAAGAAATAAAGAAAGACCAGACTTACGTGTATTCCACCAATCGCGGGACACTCAACGATGGATTATTATAGCTGCGGAGGATATTCCACGAAAAATTTGGAAAATGGGGAGATTGAACTTGGAAAAGAAAGTAGTGTTCATGACAAGCATTTGCCAAACCACAAAGGGAAGGAAGCGTGTAACACTTGTTATTCACAACACAACACAGGCCCGAAGTGGAGATGATGGAAGAAAAGGAGGGCGTGATCCGGACTTGCGGTGGCGGCATTGATGAACGGAGCGAGTTAAAAATTTTTGATCGAGATAGGATTGGCCAGGAAGCAAGGATTGAAAACCAGTGGGCAATTATCAAAAATTGCTTGAAACGCAGGAGACTTGCATGGCCATAAGCAAAGGATTTATGAAGATGATGGAGGAAGAAGAAAATAAGATATCTTTCTACAAAAGGCGATAGAGATAAGATACCCGCATAACGGCCGTTGTATGTAATGGTATCAACGGCATTGAGGTCTGAGGGCATTTATTGACAATGGAAGCGTCTGTAAATATTATGCCTACAACGTGTTCAAACAGTTGAGCTACTTAGGAGAAGAAGATTGTGAAGGAACAAATGAACATTCTTGGATTCGCCAATCAAAGCACGAGAACCCTAGGACACGTTAAGGTGGACATGCAAGTTGGGAAGATTCGAGGGGCTGTAATGTTCCATGTTCTTAGAGTGGATGCATCGTATCATGTCTTCTTTGGGAAGGGTTTGGCAAAAGCGACTACGGGGTGGTACCCTCGGTCTTTCATCAATGCCTTAAAGCTATTTGGAAAGGGAGAGAAGTGAAGGTACCGGCAACTTCGGAATCCCTTTGGACGGAGGAGGCACACATCATCAAAGCAACTTTCTTTAATGATGTCGAAGAGGAGAGAAGTTACAAAGACACGATTCCCTAAGACTAAGCAAGTTGGGAGGAAGTGCGAGGAAAGATAAATTAGGTACTGCGAGAAAAAGAAAAGAAGAAGACCTCGGAGCGGAGAATGTTCTAAAAATAAGAAGCCGGTGGAAGAATGAAGAAGAAAGAAAAAAGCCAACCAAATCCACGAAGATGCGAAAATATAATAAATGTCAGCGGATGGCCTGTCGAGGAGGGCGAGAAGGCGAAATGGGAGAGGTTATTAAACTGACGGAAAAAGTGGTGTTTGATTGTAGCGATGATCTGAGGGGAAGAGCCCTTGGGCTATGTAAACCAACAGCTCGGGAGGTGTCCCCACTCCAATAATAATGAAGAAGAAGAAGTCATACGACGAAAGGTAGAACCGACTCGAGAATGCTTGAGGATTGGCGAAACCTCAACAAAATGAATTAGAGGAAGTTAATTTGGCAGCAGAGGAAGGAGCAGCCAAGCAGGACTTATGTCGACAAGGAATTGGATGCTAAGCGAGAAGGAGAAGCTCGTACAATTATTGCGAGAATATAGGGATGTCTTTGCTTGGAATTCTGACGAGATGCGGAATTGACAAGGATCTTGTGGAGCCTGATCTAAACATAAGTCAGGGAATGAAGCCCGATGTGAAGCACCTCCAACTATGCACTTTTAGAAGTAGAAACTCAAAATAAAGGAAGAAATCAAAGTTCTTTGGAAGTAGGGTTCATCGAAGCCCGATTCAACATCGATATGGCTATCCGACGTTATCTGCCGTAAAAGAAGTCAAATGGGCGACTCTGAATATGTGTGGATTTGAGAGATTTGAACAAGGCATGCCCAAAGGACATGTACCCATTACCCAACATAGACACTTTAGTAGATCTGGCGGCTAATCATGAGATGATGATGTCATTCATGGGCCAGGTTTTGTGGAGTTCTGATCGGATAAAGATGTCAAGTAGAAGATCACGAGTTAATGACCTTTTCATTACCCGTTTGGGAATTTCTACTATGTGTAGTAATGTCATTCGGGTTGAAGAATGTGGTGGCAACTTATCAAAGGCAATGCGCGCCATATTTCATGACATGATTCATGATATAGTGGAGGACTACGTAGATGACATAGTAGTGAAATCCAAGAAGGCGATAACTTCGTGTGGACACGAGGAAAGTGTTCGACGGTGTAGAAGGTATAAGTTGAGGATGAATCCAAAGAAGTGCGCCTTTGGGATGACCAATGGAAAATTCTTGGGCTTCTTGGTGCCTGATAGAGGCTTAGAAAGTGGACCCAAGCAAAGGCGAAAGCAATCACAGAGAGATGCCCCACCAAAAGCGAGAAGCAGTTGAAGAGCTTTACAGGAAAAGTTTCATACATGAGAAGATTCATGCCGGCGTTAAGCAGAGGTCACGAACCTTTTGGCAAATTGCTAAAAGGAAAGGCACTGATGGAATGAGGGCAAAACCAACAACGAGCGTTTGAGAAGGTGAAAAGAATTTTGGCTTGGCCTGAAACAATGGTAGTGCCACAAAGAGAATCTGAATTCACGATTGTACATCACATCTACCAAGAAGTCCATAGGTGGATTGATCACGCGGAGGAGGTGGACGGAGAAGAAAACTGTATATTACATTAAGCCGGATAATCAGGGGACCTAAAACCGGTATTCACAAGTGGAGAGGCATTGTCTAGCATTGGTATTCATTATTGTAAAAATGCGGCATTATTTTTTAGCCTGAAAATAAAGCTTGCAACAAAAAGCGATCGAATCGGATACCTATTAAAAGTAAGCCGACATTAGTAGGAAGACTGCCGGATGGATGATGATTCTTTGAGTCACGACATCAAATGTGTAACACCAAAGCGTCCGATGTCAAGCCTTGGCGACCTGTTGGCTCAATTTCAAATGGAGAATATGAACCCCCTTCCGAGGATCTTAGGGTGAAGAAGTAGAATCAATCGAGTTGAAAAATGAGGACCCGAGAATGGTGGAGTTTGGCTTTTGATGGATCATCCGCGAAAGGTAAAGGCGGAGCGAGGAGTGGTGTTGACCACTAAAGAAGGAAATGAAGTGGCCTTGTCATACAAATTGGATTTCCGCACAAACAATGAAGCGAGAATATGAGCGTTCATCTTAGGATTGTTGGCGACTCACGATTTGGGAGCCAAATATCTTAAAGTAAAGGAGATTCAAACCTCATAGTCTGACAGATAAGAGGCCAATTTGGAGTGAAGGAACCTATCTTGGCGCCGTATCGATCCTGTAGCACAAAAGGTGATGGAGGCTTTCAAGAAGGTGGTGATTGAATATGTGCGAAGAGGATAGAATAAACAACTTTGATGCCTAAAACAGCAGTAGCATCTCGAGTCTATGTCCAGGTGAGAATTTGGATGTAAAGGTAATGAAGAGAACCCTCCCAACCACGATGCTAAATTTGTTCCCCAAAGATATAATAGATGATTAGCGTCGACATCTCCAATCAATTGAAAACAAAGGAGGAACAATACCTACAAGTAAAGTTCTGAATCAACATCATCAAAGGTGTCTTGTATCACAAAGCGCGATAGTGTGTTGACACGATGCTTAGGGGGCGAGGAAGCGGATAGAGTCTTACAACGGTGCATGACAAGAAGCGTGGATTAGCGGACATAGAAACTTATGTCGTGAAATTGCTGAGCGTCGAGGTATTATTGGCTGAAATGAAGAAGGAAGCGGATGCCCTGGCATTGATGTGTTTCATGCCAAGAATACCACAGGGAGGATGAATCGCCTTCATTGAAGATATAGTGGATTGGCGAATCCACTTATGTGGAGTTCTTGCAAAGCGGGACTCTTAAATAGAAAAAGAAAGCCGAATTATAATCGAGAGGAAGTCACAACGTTTCTTCTTACAGAATGGAGAATTGTTTAGAAGGGGATTCAATGGCGAGCCCTACGGTTATGCGGAACTAGGTGAAGCCAAAGATTTGGTTTACCAAATGCACAAGGATGAACACGAGGGGAGCAGAGTTGTCTGAAACAACTTATCGATCGTGGTTACTTCTTGGCGAAGATGGAGGAGATAGTCTAGAATTTGTTAAAAAGTGCCACATTTGTCAAATACATGGAAACTTGATCCATGCTCCATAGTGGATTCACGAACCATGGCAACACCATGGCCTTTTCATACACGGGGAATGGATCTTATAGGTCTGTTCACCCCTAATTCCAAGGGTAACATATGGATTTTAAGCGCCACAGAGATGTACACAAAAAGTGGGTGGAAGCGATACCACTTGAAGAAGGCCACGGGACGGCGGTGGCCAATTTATCAAGGAGCACATCATTTGCCGGTTTTAAATCCGAAGATAATTTTATCGGATAATGGAACTCCTTTCATCAATAGGGATGTCAAAATCGATGGAAAGATACATGGTGAAACATTACAAGTCACCACCATATTACAGAAAATGAATGACGGACAAGCGGAGGCTACTGAAACAAAACCTTGATAAAATTTTATCAAAAACCCTGAGCGATCATCCAAGGACATGGGCGAAACAATTACCAATAGCATTATGGGCATATCGAACTTCAAAAGGAAGCCTACTGAGCGAGACCCATATATCTTTGGTTTATGGTGAAGAAAATTTGTTTTGCCCATTGAAATAGAAATACCTTGACTCGAATGAGACTTGAAGCTTAGTCGAGGAAAAAACCAGGCCAATGACCACAGAGCATTAGTTGACTTTCGAGATAAAGGCTAAAGAAAAGCTTGAATCAGTACCATGAAAATACACGACGACAATACAATCTGCATGATGAGTACCACGGCCAATTTTGGTGGGGACACCGGTACTCAAAAGCAACAACTCTCAAGTCATGAGGGGACCCCGACCACCAAATTTTACCCCAAATGGGAAGGCCCATATAGGTACGAGATCTCTAAAAGCGGGTATTGCAAGATATCTCGTGTGGGATCAAATCTTTGTCTCGGGCCCATTGAACTTGAAGTGGGTAAAGAAATATTACACGTGAGAAGAACATCACAAAAGTTATACTTTCGACTTCAAAAGTAATCGAGGCACTTTGTTAAGTCTGACCTTGGAAGTTACACTTTCAAACTTCAAAAGTGATCGATGAACTGATTAACATCCTCGTGATTACACTTTCAACTTCAAAAGTGGTTGAGGCACTGAGTTTAAGCCCTCGACCAAAGAAAGTTACACTTTATCTTTAAAAGTGACAAACTTTATGCTTTATTGAACAAAAGCGAAAGTTACACTTTACCTCTAAAAGTGACAATCGTTATGCTTTCTTGACAAAAGCAAGATTCTTAATGAAACGTTATGCTTTTAGTTAAAAGCAATTTTATTATCAATAAATTTACAAACTTTCACTTATACTTGAATATTATTTTTAAATTTCTTAAGAAAATTCACTAATGAAGCGTTATGCTTTTAGATTAAAGCAATTTTATTATCGATAAATTTATAAACTTTCATTTATACTTGAATATTATTTTAAATTTCTTAAGAAAAAAAGAGTATAAAGTCGAGTTTTGGTTTGTGAAAACTATATATACAAGTTTTGATAAAATTCATATTTACTTGTGGTTGTCTTGTAATATTAATTTGAATAACTTGAGATTCAATGATAAATATTAAATTTTAAGGAATCATTCAATTAAAAGCAATCAACAAGGTTGAAGAAACTACATTTTGATAAATGAAGCATGTGTAAATGAGTTTACGAAGCGGGAAATCGAAAAAAACTACTACAACAAGTTATGATCTAAAGGCGAAGACATATCAAACCGAGAGGCTTCCAAAGTCGATGTAAATGGCATCATCTGAACCTTAAGATTTGCGACTTCGAACTCCTTAACTTGTTGGGTAGTTACTTCTAAGTCCGTCATTTGGCACTCCACATCCACGAAATTTAGCATTTAGATCCAGAAGGCGGTCCTCTAAATCTTGAGGCCCGGATCTTGAGTTTGTTTGCGGCTTCATCAAGCTCGGTAAAGTCTGCTTTGAAAAGGAATCATCTTCACACTTACGTCAATGACCTCCGAGCGTGGTGAAACAAGATTAAAACTTGATTTGAGAAGGTCCATTTAACGAAAAAAGGAGACATGTCAACACCCACGACTTCAAGGTCATTCACATCATCACTAAACCTCTTGAGTCATCATTGCATGAGGAATATAAAAAATGGCAGTGTGCGACCCGAAACAAGGCTTGCTGTAGTGAGTCAGGAAGAAGGTTTGGGTGGAAGCATCTTAATAATCAATCGGTCAATGTCTGCGGAAGCCAAAAGCTAGGAGGCGCTCGATTTTTCTGACTAGGAGATGATATCTGAAAACCCTCCACGGAATAAGATCCCCACTTGGATTGAAGGAAGCTCTGGTAGAAGCCACTTTAGGCGCCACCATAGAATTTGACAAGACAAGAGATGGAGGATCGGAAAAGATCTTGTATGGTGATGATTCCTCGAAGCCTTGGCCACTGGAGGATAACCAAGGTCCTTTATAAAGGCGAGTGGGCGACATCCGGATGGAGAACATCAAACAAAGCGAGGCCTCAACAGTGAAAGGCAAATCTTTCATCTTCTCCACTCTGAAAACAAAAATGTCAAAGCATAATATATTATAAAAAAAAAAATACTCACAATATATTGAAAGAAAGATACTCACAATATAGCCCGATGGAAAAGAATCCCGGAGATGCCACGGAGGCGGAATGTCATTTAATCCACCCAAAGTACTATCAATAATGCCTCTCGATCGATCACTAACTCGGCGGACTCCTTACGGGGAGGATGGACATCAATGATAGTCTCGGAAGGATTCCCCTCGAGGAGGTAGGAGCCTTATTAGCATCTTTAGGCCCATCGTATGGAGAAGTCGTAGGAAGGATTGAAGAAATCGGTGTATCACCCACGGCGGGACTTGGGCTTACATCGGATAAAGTGTCTTTAGCATCAAGGCTAACCAATCATTATCTGAAGAAGGCGACTCGACACCAATAAGGATAGGTTGAGAAGGCTCACGACCGGCGAAAACCGTTGCGGCTACCTCGTGTGTAGTACGAAATAAACCGAGAGGAACATCATAATCCTCTTCATTGACCTCTGCTGATCTGAAAATCAAGAAAATAAATACATAAGGAAACACGAAAAGCAACTATCGAGAAAAAAAAAATATATGGAAATGTCACAAAAAAATTTTACCAAATTTCTCGTTGCTTCTTGGCCAGGACCCTCATTTGTTAAGCGTCACTAGAACTAGCATCATCGAGAGGACGTTTGATGATGGCTTTAAGCGAATCCTAATAACGGGACGACTAACGGGAACCACGATAGAAGTAATAGTAGGATCCACCTCGAGAATCGGTGAGTGGTAGATGCCTTCGCTTTAGAAACGGGTGATTCTCATTTCCTCGGCACCGGAGGATCCATGGGGAGGAAGCGAAGGAGGTATCTGTGATAGAGATGCGTGAGGCGAAGCCGTGGTGGAAGACTCACAGGTAGTAGGGACGTGCACGAAGAATAGTTGGGTCACTTGAGGATGAATGCCCTCTTGACCAAGAGGATGAAGACTTAAGCATCGAGCCTCACTCGATGAAGTGCGACTCTTGGTTGACCAGCGTTACGAGCGGATAGTGGTCTTAGGAGAACATAACTTTGGCCCATTGGAGGCGTTAGGGAATAGAAGCGGTAGAGAACAAACCAAAGTATCATCCCCCATCTTTTAAGATTGACACACTTGATAATTACGCTCATTTGGTGGTAGTATATCGCCCAATCAGAAATCATTCGGTGTAATGACAAAAGGAAGGGACTTATGAGGAGCATTTGGAGGCCTTGGATATGCCCACGTAAAAGAGGGAGAGGTAGAGACAAAGTTGAGAAGAAGCGATCTCATAAGTCTCTGACAACAAGTGTGGCCAAAAGGGCGCTCTGGTCAAAGCAAAATCCTCGTGACCTATGAGGAGAATAAAACCTGATGCGAAAACCATTATCTTCGACGAAGTAAAGAAGCTCCATGACCCGAAGGAAGGCAAACCAAGACAACGAAGAACCACTCAATTCATTGATATCGAGTAGGAGAAAAAAGTGATGCCTATAGAAGTGGGGGAAGGCGACCGACATGCGAAATAATAGTGTATGGACGGTACATGGCATGAAGAATCGTCGATAAAATCAAAAATAAATCTGAATTAGATCGGTGATCGATCCGGTGTAATGTCGAGGACAATGTTCTTATGATGAAGAAGGATCTGAATCTTGCTTTTTCTTCTTAGGAAAATGTGCGGGGTAGAATATCTCAAAAAATGCTCGAAGAAAAAGATTTGAAGAAAGGAGGCGGGGCGAAGCAATTTCGTCATACGAGTAAAGAAACAAAAAGATTAATAAGAAAAAAATTACGATGTGAAAGGCGGTTAATAAAAATCGAAAAATGGATACCTCCAGCAGATTCCTTCATGGCGAGAATAGTTTAAATCAAAGCGACGTCTGATGTTCCTAAGAAGAGAGGCGAGAGGAACATTTAGACCTTGAGATAACATGGAAGCTAAACCAAACATGCAAATCGAAGGACCATCTACGGGAGACCGGGAAAAAATGAAGCGGGATAACCACATAGCGAATAAGCGACTAAGGGAAAGAGGCGAGGCTCTTCGTAGAAAGTGAGAGACGGACTTGTTGTAGTCGAGAACTATTTAAAATGTCAAAATTGGTAATCCACAAGAAGTAAGCGCACCCAGAGATAACCAGAAATTCTTTTCTTGGGTTAGAAGTCTCAAAATTTGGGAGGAGCATGTCAACTGAAATCGCGAGATATAATTGGGAGCTCGACTTGGAAAACTACATTAAATAAGCGATACTTTCAACATCTCTAGGAGACAAGCTAGATATCTACTGAGAAGCGATCTGGCAATGAGGAAAGGCTACTGAGATATAATCTAGAATGAGTTCATACTCTAAAAATATATATATATATATATATATATAAATATAATAAAAATAAATTAAAAAAATGAACGAAATAAAAAAATAAAATAAAAATAAAAATAAAAAGATTACTGGTAAATGGCATAAACGTCCTCTAGAGTTGGGGTGAACTCCCCCCAAGCAGTGACAAATGTGCATGTGGAAGAACACCAGCGTGAAATCAAGACGGTAAGAGCATCTTGGTCACATGGGATCTGAAGATCCCTACATAATTGAATCTGGCGCAAAATGTCGACCCTCTTGATTATATCCACATAATCGAATTTGCGAGAACCTCGTTGGTCCAATGTTGCCACCCCGAAAAGCGATTGGATGAGTGGGATATGAAATGAATGGGAATTTGTAAGGGTATTCTGTTTTTCATACTGTCTGAGGAATCTGAGCGAGCAGGGAAAAAGCTTGTCTAAACTTATGGCCGTAGCATATAGAAATAAGCACCTTTCTCGGGGAGGAGGAAAGGTTGTCGATCATAATTCTTCACTTGCTCCCGAGAAAAGCGTCGGAAGACCCATAAAGGGAGCCTTTCCCCGATCGTGATGAAAGGAACCTCCTTAGTAGTTTTTGGAGTGCGTGGGCGTTCAACTTTGAAGTTGGCTGCAACAAGAAAATATAACATGAGAATTCTAGAAACAAAGAAAAGAAAGTGAATGAGCATTTGAAATTAAGTGCTTACCATAACAAGAGAGGTATAAAACTTAAATAAGAAGATTGAATTTGGGAAAGGAAGATCACGGACACCTTGGATTGGAAAGGAAGATCACGAACACACGAAAAGAAGAAAAAGAGCACAAGCATTAGGAGCCATTCAAATAAAAAGGGTAAAAGAAGAGCGGGGAAATGTGAAAAAGGAGGCCATTAGGTCGGTTCCCTAAGGGTTGACCGTAAGATTTAGCCACCTAAGGAGCTCTCCCTTTTACATTTAACTTCTCCTTACTCGTCGGATCAAGCCCAGATTGGAATGAATGCTACTTCAAGAACATCCGAACTAAGATCCTTGTTAAGGTGAAATGGCTGGAATAAGCTCTTCCTCCTTGCGATGTTGTCCTTTCTTTCAAAATATCCAAGTCAATGACCTTGTTAAGGTGAAATGGCTCGGAATAAATTCTTCTCCTTGCGATGTTGTCCTTTCTTTTCAAAATATCCAAAGCGATGACCTTGTTAAGGTGAAATGGCTCGAAATAAATCCTTCCTCCTTGCGGTGTTCCTTTCTTCCGAATATCCGAAGGCGATGACCTTGTTAAGGTGAAATGGCT